>JAJHUR010092670.1:0-27134 GCA_027495735.1 Lutjanus campechanus
TGGTTTAGGAAGTATTCAGGTCCTTTCCTTAAAGGTTTTGCACGCCCATGGTAAACCCACACAAGTGATTTTAATTATTTTGTCTGACTGGACCATTTGTCAGGACTGTGTCTGTACAGACGGTGCTTGATTCACATCTCCCTCACTCTCCTGTTAGTGTTGTTGCACCTGTTCGTGTGGGACAAATTACGCCTTTATCATTCTTTGTACATGCAGTCCTGTGACCTCAAGTAATTCCACCCACATTCAGCCTGAGCAGAGGCCTGATGAGCCAGAGAAAACACCTGTGTTGTTGTTAGAGAACTTCAAGTAAAACTAGCAATAGACCTGTTTCATGGAAGACATTTTGACATGTCACAGTAGGAAAACCGCAGGTGTACGCTATAAAACTAATGATAGCTGAATTACATTTAGCTGCTAAATTGAGCTGTTGTGCATGCCGTCTGTCTATGCTGGCATTCAGAGCCATTGTTAAAGTTATTATTAACACCTGTGCTTTTCCCCCTGTAACAATCTAAAATGTGTACTTTGTAGAGGGCCCATACATCAATGTAGCAGTACTCCATGCATTAACAAGTGAAAACACATAGGAAAATTCTATATCCTCAAGTACAGAAGGCCACAGAGTTGGGAAGTAATGAAGTACAAATACTTTGTTACTGTATTTTTCAGGTATCTGTACTTTACTTGAGTATTTTTTTCTGAAAGATTTTTACTTTTACTCCTTACATTTTAACACAAATATTTGTACTTTCTACACCTTATATTTTCAAAAAAAGGATGGTTAATTTTGTTTTAATGCATTTAAAGGAGGTAATTATTGATTATTTTACATCACTGAGGGCTGCTTTACCAATATCACAACCAATTTCTACCTAAATGGATCAGATAATAACACATAGAAAAGACAGTTCCTTGATGTACCAATTAGTACAGTACATATCATGCATGACAGATATTTTCAGCATTGATCAATCTGTCAATTATTTTCTCGATTAAAGGGATAGTTCACTCAAACAATGAAAATTCAGTCATTATCTACTCACTCACTCTCATGCCGATTGAGGGTCGGGTTTATTTTGTTATAGTTTGCAAAACACTGCTGGAGTTTCACAGGAAAACAGTGTTGCAGAATCTCTGAGCAGTTTTCAATTGTAAAAAACAACTGCAAAAATACATTAAATGCTGAAAAAGTCCCAACATGCCGATTGTATTCCACCCTCAACACACACATGCGCGCAGTTCAGATGGTGTGCACGTGCATGTGAATGTGGCTTCAAGCTAAGGATCTACAGTGTAGATTCAGGCTAAAAACATGGTGTAAATAATATTTTTTTCAACAACTTGGCAGGGTGGGGCTTTAGGAGACTTGGATTACACCTGATGAGTAGTATGGAGTCATTTTATGTTTTAATTCTGTTGTTTTTTTATGTTTGAAAACTGTTCACCATTCACTTCCATTGTCTGGGAGATTCTGCAACACTGTTTTCCTGTAAAACTCCAGCAGTGTTTTGTGGACTGAAAAACCAAACCTGACCTTCAGTCTGCATGATGGTGATTACTGTAGATAATGACTGAATATTCATTTTTGGGTGAACTATCCCTTTAATCGATTAGTTGTTTTGTCCATAAAATGTCAGAAAATAGTGAAAAATGTGATCAGTGTTTTCCTTAGCCAATGATGACGTCCTCTGTCTTGTCCACTTATTTAAATTGGTGATTAATGATCGATTAATTGATTAATCAATACAACTCTATAAAAACATAGGATGAAAATTACATGTAACAAGACGAAAACAACGTAGCAAGACAAAAATAATGTAAAAGACATAACAAAACCCAAACAACTTAACAAGATCAAAACGTAACAAGACAAAAACGACGTAAAAGACGCAAAAGGATGAAAACTACGAAAAAGACACACATTGAAAAAAAAAAGTAACAAGTCAAAAAGGACACATTCAAAAAACACTTTGCACAGAAACAGCCAGTAGAAATGTTACTCAGAGGACTACTTTTAAATTTTATATTTTGGGGACATTTCAGAACCTGTACTTTTGTACTTTTACTTGAGTAAAGAAGTTAAATCAGGACCGCTACTTACATTTTTTTTCACACAGGCCTAAATGTTTTTCTATTTGAGTCAAGACTGTTTTCTTTGCCCACCTTTGCTTTGGACAGGTTGTGAGTGGTTTACTGCGCAGGTATCCTTTGGTCGTAAATAGTCGAGACCACGCCTCATTTTTTTTTAGGTTTTTGAGTCAACCAACTAACGACAGAGATTCTGGTGATATTGCAGTGATTTGACACTACAGCGCGCACAAAACTTTCGCTAATATCTCATAAGAACAAATAGTTTACTTGTGACACAAGTTTCCACCAGCATTACGGAAGCGGGATGCAGCAGCAGAGTGTTGGGACGGAGGGCGAAAGTGAGGGAAACCAACCGGCCAGCGAAGCTAACACCTCCGCAGCTAGCATTAACCAGGACAGACTCCACCTGTGGACCTCCCTGCTTCGACGCTCCCACAGGCTGCTTCTGCTGCTTTACCGCACTGCTACAGTACATAGTTATTAGCGACGAGTTATTTTGGAGTTGACAAAACGAGGTGAGTCTCTTTACAGCAGTTTGTTCTCACTGTCATCACTTCAGTACTGCTGCAGCATTATTAGGACCGCTAATAACCTAATTTATTCAAACTTGCTAACCCTTACTTTCGGTGCCGACATTTCTTTTCCCATACTTTCCACATTTTCACTCAGGCGAGCCGTGGCTCTTACATGGAAAGCCCATTTTGTGCTGCTGAACCACCCCCAGGTGCACAAGAGACTGGATGGAATAATGTGAGACTACCCACAGCAACAGTACAGCCCCTACTTTAATGGTGAGTGAAGTGTTTTACATTTTAAATTCTCGACATTGCTTTCCTTCAGATGTGTGGAGCTGTCAACATGGTCGCTGTCCGTGGTGTTGAAACGTGCATACTGAGACAGCCAGTGGTGTGTTGATATGCACAATGTGTTTGTGCTCGATTTGGTTCTTTATTCTGGTTTGGTCACGATGCCCTTCATAGAAGAGCAGTGTGGTGATTCCTCCTTCTTCTACAGCCTCTAAGTTTGTCTATAGATCTTTCTGAAACTTTTTTGCGTGACCCTGTGTGGAATTACATTCAGTTGCCAGCAGTCGTGGAAAGTAACTAAATACCTTGACTCAAGTACTGCACTTAAGAATAGTTTTGAGATACTTGAATTTTGCTTGAGTATTTCCATTTTATGCTACTATATACTCCAACTCTACTACATTTCAGATGGAAATATGCTCACTGTACATGATCCTGCAGTTCTTCATAGTAATGGTTTGTTGTATGTAGAAATGGTCTACTATAAAGTAATAACAGACATTAGAAAACTGCAGTTGACCAATCAGAATCAAGTATTTAGCAAAGCCATGTAATAAAATAATATATCAGTTAGAGGGGCAAAAACTAGTACTTTTACTGTCATACTGACATTTTGCTGCGGATATTTATTTTTACTTCTCATGCTGAACTTTTTACATTGCAGCATTGGTATGTTTACTTAAGTAAAAGATTGAAATATTTCTTCCACTGTTGGCTGTTAGTAAAGTAGGCGCACCTAGCTAAAATCATTGCATTCTATTACAACACCCATGAAAAATATTATACTACAGTACACTATTCAATGAAAGGTATCTAGTCTAGTGCAGTAGACTACATTAGTGTCAGCCAGATGTATCTAAACTGAGAGCTGAGAGCAAATCTGAGGCCTGCCCTTCACATTTGCTCTGGCTCACACTGGGCTGAGGGCACCCCTTACTGTAAGCCTTTAAATATGTTTTGAACTAATGTGCTTCAGCATTTAAATTTGACTTGAATTTCAATATTTATTTTTCTCGTATTTTAATGTAGCAGCTTGCCTTTTTCTTTGCTGGCCCCTTCGATCTCTCCTCTGATCCTCTTTGAACCCAAACCTATTATTATGTCAGCCTTCTGCAGAGTGCACTCTGCTTGTGTCAGACAATCAATAATTGGCAACTGTTAACCAAGCATACCTAAGTAAAGACTTTTTTTTTCTCTGAGTGTTCCCATCCCCTTCAGCAACATAGCTTTCAGTGTCTCTGAAGTGTGACTTAGACTCGTTCATGTTAGTGCTTCAAAGTAAACAAACCAAGACCCTGACAGTTAACACAGGGAATGGTTAGCTTGGACTGCGAACACACACAAATTTATGGAACAAATCACTTATTGCACACTGAATAAAGACAATAATGGCTGTCATGAAGAGCAAATAATTTGAATCATGGTTACCTAATATCTATTGGTAATAGATTATGACAAGCCTTTTTAACAAGGATATTCTGGATGTGTAATTTAGGGTATCACACAACTGACACATTTTTCTCACCAGATGAGTAAAGCTGCACTAGTAAACTCAGAATTGCTCTGCCTTTAATGGTAGTTTTAAGAAGCATACTATCATGTATGGACCATGTATTCACAGTGTCTGCTGTTACATGGGTACTCTGAGGACCTAAAACTAATATAGTGAAAGCCACAGATAGTGATCAGGGTTACAGGGATCAACCTCTTATATGGAAAAGCTTGGGACAGAATCATTCCTGTACAAAAGCTGTTTAAAGAAGTTGCTTATAATAATCAAGTAGTCTGCTTACAGTGTTCATTTTTGGGTCTTTTCATCCATGTTAACACATGGCAAGTCATTTTTGAGCTATAGTAGGCTTGTTGATAATTTTCTCAAAAAATCAGTTAAGTGTTTAGTCCATAAAGTGGCAGAAAATGGTGAAAAACTAGAGAAATGAGCAAATGTTGATATTTAAGAGGCTGGAATCTGAGAGTTTTGACACTTTTTTCTTAAAATATAATCCAAAACAATAGATGATCAAAATATATGGCTATTTAATTAAATAGTTGACAACTAATTGATTAATCGTTGCAGCTAAACTCCCATGATATTTTGCCCCGCGGTCACCTGTCTGATTCCAGCTGGCTACCTGAGGCTACTGCTGCACATTGAAATCATTACTGAAAAAAGGAAATTATTTTCTCTCAATGAAAATGAGCTGCAGCAGTGAAAGTCCAGTAAGCCTTATTTTGTACAGGTGTACTGTGCTGTACTGTATTATAGTGCATTTAAATGACTCGCAGTACACTAATTTAATGTATACAGTAAGTCAAGCTGTACTGTATGTTATAATGTCAATAAAATTCAGTAAATAGTAAAGCTGTCCATATCATTACTTTATATTAAGGTAATAAATATACAAATGTCACGTAAATGGTCATTTGCATGAGGACTAAAGAAAAAGACAAAACTATCAAAACTACTATTATTAAGATGTGCTCCCCCCCTATCCTGGTGAACTGTATGAAACAAACAAACAGAGAAAGCCTTGCTTTATATTCTGTGTTGGTCTTTATATTAAGTGTGACCTTGGACAACTAATCTAAAATAATAAGCAAAACAATGTGTTTTTGACCCTTGCTTTCAACGATGAATCAGTTATCACTGGCGATAAGAAGGGAAACATCTGTGGGTTTTGAAGAAAATTGCATTCTGTAGGATGCCCTGGCTGTGATAAAAATGCAACACCACAGAACAACAAGCTGATAAACCTTATCTTAAAACATTACATGGAGAACAGTTCATGTTCAAGATAGCAGACAATCTTTGCTTTAAGTATACTGTATAACAAAAACAACACAGTTTGGTATTTCCTTGATCTTGAAATTCACTCTGCTCAGCTGTGTGGTATTTTGGTGCCCAGCGCACAGCGTACAGATGGGAGGCGAGGCCCAAACACGTGGGAGTCTCGTTCAAATGAGTCAGCACAAAGTGAGTTCATAGTATTTTGGTGTTAGACTTTGCACTGAGAATAGATGGTCTCAGAAGGATGTTTTTTCTGGTACACCATCAGTCTGCTCTGGCTCTGGTTAATTTGTCAACAAAGAATAAACAAATCCACAGCAATGAAACAATAATTATTAAAATGTAGATAACAGAATGGTCTGGATATCATATTTTTTTTAACTTCAATGCACTGCCATTAATACATGGCTAAAACAAAAAAGTCCTTGTCCAGTACTTTTGATCCTTTAATTAATGGATATTGTATTGTTTTAAACACATGGTATTAAAAATGTATTAATACTTAGATACTTTTGACAACCTTAATAGATAGATAAACTATTTTAATTGAATACTCCCCAGCCAATAGAGTACAATACAGAGTACAATACAGTTCAATCAGCATCAAAAAACAGTGTTCACACTATTAAAAAAAAAGTTGAGAATCAAACTCAAACTCTTAAAGATTTAAATTTTAAATAAATGTTTGGCTGACCTATAATCTTTTGTTGAGATAATTTACTCTTTTACTGTAGATAAACTTTGATCTTTGAGTTTAAGAAACGTTCCTCACAGTGAGCTGCAAACCTGATTTGTCATTATTTGGGTGCTTGAAAGTTAAATGGTTGCAATTCAATATATGAACTTAATAAGAGTTATTCAGTGAGTTTACTCAACAATTTTTTCAATAATTTGATTTTAGGGGTTTCTAAAACTCGAAGAATCAAGTTTAAAGAAGAAGTAAAGTAAATTTTCTCAACAAAACATTATTAGTTGGTGAAACTTTTTCAAAACCCACGAGTTTGAGCTCAAAACTCAAAAACATTAAAGTAAGTTTTGTTTTCTCAACTTTTTTATTTTTGCAGTGCAGTGTGTTTAAAATATTGATCAGTCTGTATTGATCTATAGGTGCGTATGAGTTATACAGTGTATGTTGTTCACAGCTGCATTATGCTGGAAGGTTTCTCCTTCAGGTCATTAAATCCCTGCTGCTGTCTGAAGGCAGCAGGACACGTGTTGATAAATCAGCAGCCTCTGATCTAAGAATTTCTGTGCACAGTGGTCCTCTGTGTTTACCGTAGACGATGGACAAATGACAGCAGGCTACTATAAAATAACCACAAACACCTCTACACACGATAGAAGGGTCTATTATAACTGATGTCTATGAATGTATTCTGCCTGATTAATTTTTTCAAAGAAATTCAGTCATGCATGTGTGTTATGATTGAAGTAGCATTGGATTTATCCGATTATATAAATGGCTTCACCTAGGTATTTTATATTTTTCGTTTCTATTATCATTGTACTAATTAACTGTTAATGAAACCCACACCATCTGCCTTTTCCTGCGGATTTGTTGTGCCGTGTGTTCACATTGTGCCACGTTGCACCATCCAGACAAAAATATGATTTCCTGGAAAAGCAGATTCTTCATTTGTTGAGCTGTTGTTGTCATGCATCACTGTACTTGGCACAGCTGTTTCAGAGCGATGAAACCAGTGTTGAGACCGGCTGAGAGCATATTAATCACCACACACCCTCCGATCTACATTCTACTTCACCTAGAATGTCAGGCGTCGTTTCTGCTGTTTGATGTACTGACCGTAAATGTGTTCTCAGCGCACAGTGATGCCCATTAGTGCTGCTAATACTACTTAAACCCTTTTTGCATTTTGCGCTGCTGCTACTCCTACATGAACCAAACAGCAGGTGCACTTGGAGATGCCCACACAGTCTGAGCGCTGAACACCTACCACTTTGAGCATTGTGTGATTAAAATAGAGCCCTGGGTTGCTGACCTGCCTTAAGTGAATAAAAGTAACTGATAAAAACTGAATTTCATAACAATGGTGAAGAAGAAACTAATTAATTTGTAGATTGATCATGTCCGGTTGACATCTGATTTTAATTAAAAGGGTCAGTATCAGCCCTGATATGGTCCATTCATAATTTATTCATTTTTCCTGTGTGTACATTACATGTTAATGCTACTAAAGATTACTTTCCTGTCAAGTGTAGTTTCACTATAGCTTCATACTTGACCTGGATACTAGGGGCAGGCGGTATACTGGTTTCACCAACGTAACCAGTGGCATGTTCTGTCACGACATGCACTTAAATGTTGTAGCATATTAAAACTAATGTGCTTGATTGTGGCTGTGATAACATACAGGTAGAGTGACATTGTCATTTGACATTGTTTTGTCTGGAGGAGGCATTTGTTGAAAAAGGAAACTAAAATTTAAAATGAAGGCAAAAAAATGATCTTATTAATTATTAGCAAGCAAAACTTTATTTATATAGGACACTTCTTTCCAAGTGGACGCACAGTGTACTGTACAGAGAGTGAGCCATTAAAGCTGCAGCCACAAAAGCTATGTAGATGTAAATTAGAAACAAATGTATACAAAAAACACAATTAATGATTAAATTTACAACCCTAGCCAAGATGAGACTTTTAACTGTTTCTTTTTGTCTGTGCAAAACCCAGAGATATTTAGTTTAACATAATAAATGAAGAAAAATAGAAAATATACATATTTGATTGGCAAAAAAAAAGCAATTTTTGCCATTTTGCAATTGCCAGTTGCCAGATTTTCAAGCCCACTGTGGATTTTTACTTGCCCTGGCCAAGCAGATGTAGGCAGACTGATAGATGTGCCCTGTGGTACACTGTATTGTATTTGCATTTATATACTTTGGGTTTTCTAAATAACCTTGAATTTACTAAATAACCTACATTAGGTGGCACATGCAAACCTACACCTCATTTTCATTCCTGTTTGGAGCCAATAAATGCATCTGTTTTTCAAATCATTTTTCTGTCCTAACATATGTTTCCTTACATTGCTAATAGAGCGAAAAGAGAGGTCATGTTTTGCATTGAATGTCCCTTGTTCTTTTGTAACACCATGATATAACACTGTCACTGAAAAAAACAAACAACAGCGAAAAAAAAGTGATATAAATTTGAGGTTGTATCGTTCACCCCTACATGGATTCCATTCATATGGAATCCGACATCAGTCATGTGGGTGACACATTTTTACTAGTAGATGAGTGATATATTAGGATGCAGTGGTTGTATAACAATGCATAGTCCTCTAGTAGCTGACTCCCCTTTACACTCAAGACAATCCTCTGTTACCACCTTTGGATGTCCCCTTGATTTATTATCTCATTTCCCATCAGGTTGGGAAACCATTTTTATTTATAAAGTCGAGTCAGTGTGACAGGTTGGTCATTTCTGTGAACTAGTCTGGGACTCCTTTGTCTTCCAATATGAGGTTCTCTTCTAAAATTAAACTTTAGAAAGTCCCAGAGCAATCACTGTTAGATATCAAATAGTTTCAGTGTCATTGCATTTTGATTTGATTTACGTGAGTGCTGTTTGTGTTCATTTTGCACTGAGAATTAAATGACCAGTGTCAGTTTTTTGTTGTGCAAGTTGCCCTACACTACGGTATGCAACCTAAACTGCTCTGCTGGACCATACTGTAAAGCAGGCAGTATAGTGGAAGTAGTGAAAAAGTCCAAGTCAACTTTACCCAAATAAATAAAAATCTGTGCAGTGAAACATCGTTATATACTCCTCAGTTGACCAGTAAGCAGCCAGTTGCAGCCTGAGAGGACCTTGTGAATGAGACCCTTGTGTCTGTCTTTAGCTCATGTGCCAGTCACCATTAATGCTTGTTGCACCAGCATGGCTTTTCCCTCTGCCTGACACTCACTTGTACTCAGTCTACCCTCAATTGCTGTCACTTGTGTCCTAAAGGCTGTCATCTCCACTTTGTGCTCCATTGCCACCACGTCTTCTCCACTGCTCTATTTTTCCCAGTTCAGTCAGGCTTGTGGCTGTTTGTCAGTAGAGGCTGATAGCCCAGTTATTTGGTTTAGCTGCCTGCCTCCCCCGTTGCTCTGCCACTACATTTTGGCTCCAGTGAGACATTTCATTATCTATCAGTGCCTCAGCAAGACTGCATCTCTTACAGTACCTCGTGCTCATCGTTTTGCTCAATTTAATGAACTAGTGTCATCTTATCTTGAAACATCTATACAGTTCATACAGGCATGTATGCCTGCAAACATTGCACAGTGGGCTTTTCTTGTATGTGTGCTGTTACTAATAGCAGCTGATGTCAGTTCTTGATTTCGATAAAAGCCCTGTAAAGTGCTCCATAATTTGAAGTGATATCTGTCAAGAATGCAAGGCAGCATCATACCTGTAGAGGTCAGCATCTGCCTAATCTTTTTTCTAATGGAATATGGATATTATGTGGACAGAGTTTTATCAGCCTCCCTCTTTAATAGCTAAAACAGTATTTTCTGAGAAAATACAGCAAACATTTCTCAACCATAAGCATAAATATGGCACATTCAAAAACAACAAAGTATTTAAAATAAATTACAGTTCCATTTTTTAAACTGAATTCCATACTATGCTTAATCTCAATGCTATATTGTTGATTCCACATGCAATATGTGATTTTATAAATGATCAGGGACAAAAACAGCAATTAACTGATCCAGCTTTCAGCTAAACTACGCACCAAGGTTGTAATACTCCGTTGCTCTCCCAACAGGATTTGATACATAATACTCAGTTCAGGAAATAACACAAATAGGGCTGCAACTAATAATTGTTTTCATTGTTGATTTATCTGTTGATTATTTTCTCGATTAATCGATTACTTTTTGGGTCTTTAAAATGTCAGAAAATGGTGAAAAATGTCAATCAGTGTTTCCCAAAGGTCAATATGACACCTTCAAATGTCTTGTTTTGCCCACAACCCAAACATATTCAGATTACTGGCGTATAGAAGCCAAGAGAACAGAAAATATTTACATTTCAGAAGCTGGAATCAGACAACTTTGACAATTTTTAAAAAATATTACCCAATCTGATTAACTGATTATCAAAATAGTTGGCAATTAATTTACAGTAATAATCGATTAATAATCCATCAGTTAACCATCACAGCTCTAAATACACATAGGCATTTGTGGTTATGATTCAGCAATCTTATTTGTTTACAAAAACAATAATAGTTTCTTTGGCGCAACATAGTTATGTTGACGTATGAGTATTTTTATTTAATGAACATACTCGGTGGAATAAGAAACAAATAGATCACAGAGCACAGGACGACTTTGTTAACATGTAATTTCTTCCCTTGGACAGGTAAACAGCTTAAGAAAACATTCATAAATGTTAAAAACAAGTTGGAATATTTGTAGCCGCTCGTCACAACAATTAATATTGTGTGTCAGTTCTTGTTAGTGTCCATGTCATACCAATGCCTGTTTTTCAACACAGTGATTCGAAGGCTTGACACTTATGAGGCAGAACTCGTCAAAACTAAAATGCCCTGGGGCAATTGGCATTTCTCTGTGTAACATTCCTTATTAGTCATTAAAATGTGTGTCATTTAGATATTCGAAAGACTGGATAGTGTGCATGTGCAAGGCGTACAATTTTATATAGCTTACTTCTCCCCAAGCTTCCCATTCGCTTCTCTGTATTTGGAGCAGATATAGGAGTGCTTCATCTAGCCAATTATAATTAGCTGAAATCTATCAATGTCAAAACATGCCAAAATGGATTAATATCTAAATTTATAAATGTTCAATGCCTCAGGTAAAGCCTGTAACATATAAATTAATTACCACTCTTTGCAATTTAATTTGCAAATTAATTTGCACTAAAAAAGTGGCACATTCTCCTGGCTGATTGCCAAACTGGTATATTTTTCAGTTGCAGTCTGAGACGAACATTATGTTGGCTAATCTACTCTGAGTAATTGAAACATCCCTTGAAGAAACATACACAAAAAAAGCCGATTTGACACGTGCGTTTAATTGGCGAGGTCAGAGAGTGGGATTTTCTCTACTGCAGCACTGTTGGAGCAGTTTGGCCTTCAGTGGCACATTCAAAGGGACTCCATAGTGGTTCTGTGTAATGTAGATGTAACATCAGTCACTCTCTAGTTCCCAGCATCGTGCACCTACAGGTTGCTCCTACCAAAAATCAAAACAGGAACGTTTCAGTCATCAGTCGGCATCCCTTCCTCTGGGCCAACCTGCTGCACTCTGAGAGTTTTCATTGCCAGCTGTCAGCAGGACTTTGGTTTTGAAGTGTCGGTGAATAAAACGATATGCTCCTCTACCATGGTGTTATAAAGCGCATATGTGTAGCGTGAACCTCCAGTGGAAGCTGACACAAGAATTTTATTCTTTTTAAAAGAATCATATAGCCCACTACAAACAAACGCACAGGGCTCCCACCAACTCTGCTGAGCCAGAATGTCCATTTTTATGAAAGCACTGCTTCACATTGATGTACAGTATTTACACTGAGGAGGCAACTACTTTAACAACACTGTCTCATTGTTGGAAAGTGTGGAGCTTCAGTGGAGCAGCTGGCCGTGCTCCAGAGAGAGTCAGTAGATATAGAGGGAGGGAAAGGCATTCATCTTTTGCTTTTTCCATCCAGATCTGCAGCCCTGGAATTGAATTAAACATATTGACAACCTCCATGTTTACAGTCACTAATGTTTAATAATTTCACCACAATGAAAGATATTGCTGCATTTGCTCACTTACCATCTACAAAGAGCATATAAATGATTTCCAACCAACTTTCCTAAATTTAGGTAAATAGAAAAACAATGGTAATAGAATATACAGTAAACAACAACAGCACATTCATTCATATTAAAGACTGACCAATACTGGACAGTAGGGTGAATGACTGAACCTATAGAGAGGCAACATCCCTATCTGAGGAGGAGATGATTTTTTAATTTGAATCGTGTCATGAATTACACATATGATGTTTGTCGATTTAAAAGATAATTTTGCAAGTTGCAATTTATGATAGGTTTGTCATAGTTGAAACTGCTCAGTGAATTACATCTCGCACAATATATGTCACCAACACCAATATCGCTGTCCTTTGTAACATTATCTTGCCTGAAGTCGTTGCCTGTTGTAAAACTGTTGAGGTATAAGACTATGAAGATATGTGATTAATAATGACTACACACCCAGAAGTCGTACAAGTGACATCATGACTTTCTCCCTCCGAAAGCTAACGTCAGCCACAGAAGGTACGATGCCTGTGTGTTTTTGTATCAGGATGTAATCACACAAGTAACTGGTCTTGCTTGTTCTTTCACTTCAGGTGATAAAAGCAGCAGGAGTCACTGGATAAAATACTTCAGGCAAGATAATGGTACGGGGGAAAGCAATATTGGAGTTGGTGACATGTATAGTGTGAGACAAGAGATATAATGCACTGAGTGTTTTCACACAAAACAAAACCAAACTATGGCAAACATGCCACAAATTGAGACTTTCTTGTCTTGTAAATTTTATTTTCAAATTGACAAACATTATATGTGTAATTTGTGGCACAGGTCAAACAGGAACAAAAAATTACTTGTCTCTCATTGACTACCGTTCATATTTTTTCCAAAATAAGGTCACATGGGGCACACTGAAATGGGAGGGACTTTGTGTATTGTGTCTTGTATGAAAAAAAAACGAACAATTGTAACAGTATTCCCTTTTGTATAATTAATAGTGTTAAATAAAATAAACGTACGCACTGGAACTTAAGGGATAGTGTTGGTGAAGGGGTACTTGAGCTCATCTGACAGGGCTGTGGGACTAGGGCAGACAAAAAAGGTGGGCAATCACTGGAGCAGACAACAGAGAAACCTACAGGACCACAAAAAAATGTATAAGAGAGACAGGCTTCAGACCTCAGATAAAAAGAAATAAATGGAGCGAGTTAAATTGGATCCCTAATCTCACTGAAACTGTAAACAATCATCAGAGAAGCTTTTCTCTCTGGAAAGGGGACAGCACAGTAAAGTAAAGCGCGGTAGTGCAACTAGTTTCGGTGGATAAACAGAAAAGATCATTCAGCATGTAGGGCTTGTATGGAGGCAGTCAGTTGAGAGATGTAGTTCAGGTTGGAGGGCTAGCTGAGTAGGCGGACAGGTATTGGGAAGAGGCTGCAGAAGCGGCAGACAGAGCCAGTGGAGATGGACTAATTCCACCTCCCACAAATCCTCCAACAGTTGATTGCCTGGGTGGGCAGTGTCGGAGGCAATCCTCCCTGCCCTCCTCTTTGCTCTGGCATTAGGCGACTGCTCAGTGGAGAGCAACTGGCAAGCAATGACCCTCTCAGCTGGATGACACACTGCAGTTTTTTCCCTGGAGCAAGAAGAAATGGAGCTGTGGCAGACTGCAGAGGATATCAGGACAGTCTTGATTGTCGATCTTTATCCCCAGACAGGATATGTTCTGATATGTTTATCCTCCTTATTTGTCACACAGAAAAACATATGCCACTCTTTTTTTTAAAACGGCTGCAGATTTTTTACCTGGGCTGGAGATGATAGTCAGTAATAAATATATTAGGTTTTTCAGTGAAGATTTCTAGGATAGTATGGCTATGTGGGTAAAAAGTCATCATTGTTTCTGCTGCTTGATGTGCTGACTGTAAAATGTGTTTTCAGCACACCATGATGCCCATTAGTGTTGATAATGATAATTAATATTCAAAATGTGAGCTTTTTTCCTGCTTATTGTCAGGAACCCTATTCAGATGGGATTTTAGGTGAGGCTGTTTGTTTTTAATACTGTCTGCACTGCTTTGATTTTAATCTAGCATCAAATGCCAGAATATCCAAACTAGAGAGTTGTTCATATGAAGGATTGGGGCACAGCTACTGAAGTAACAGTATTTACATGAGACAGTTTTCATAGAGCTGCTATGATTAATTAGTTAGTTGATTATACATTGATTATTAAATTAAATGCCAACTATTTTGATAACTGATTAATCAGTTTGAAATCAAAGTTCTCTAGTTTCAGTTTCCTAAATGTCTTAAATATCTTTTGGTTGTAGACAAATCAAGACATTTGGGGATCATCTTGGGCTTTGGGAAACACTGATTGACTTTTTTTTTCTTTTTTACTGTTTTCAAACATTTTATGAACAAAACCATCAATTAATAGAGAACATAATTGGCAGATTAATTGACAGTGAAAATATTCGTTAGTTGTTACCCTAAATTTAAAGGCCATTTATCATTTACAGGTCATTTATGTGCATTAACAAACACTCATACTACCATCCTCTGTTACATTTACATTATATCCAGGTTTATTACATATGTTACAGTCTAAACATTTTAGTGAAATATTACTGTGTCTAACACGACAATATAGATGTTTGCAAACATGCATTAAATATCTGAAGTTTGCACTAAAGCTCCACATTAAACTTTCAGTATAATTGCAATAAGTGAGCTGTGATTTGACAGAAGCTCAAAAATCCAGGGTCTTCGATTTTTCATGAACTGACGTATGGAGGATTATCTACGGGCTCTTGATGAGATTATAATTCAACTTCTTCGTAACAGTCCTCATTCCAAATTACTCACTCTTATTTCGTTTCGTTTTGAGCATTTAAAGACTTAATGCTAAATATCAGAGACGGATGAGTACAACTCGTAAATCTCATACATCAAGCGCACATCTAAATGTCATATTTTGAGAGACTGAAGCAATCTCTGCCTCTTTTTCTCCCACACGCACACACGCACATGCACATACACACAATCCGGTGTAGGAGCAACCTGTATCAACAAGCAAAAAACAAATGGTAGTTATCAAGATGAAGCATGCTGATAATAGGTTCACCTTCTCTGTTGACCTAATGGGTGAAATCAAAAGCAGTGGCTGAAACAGACTGCTGAATCGATATAAAGCACTTATCCTGATTGGGCACTACTACAGGGATAACAGTGTTAAAGCAGGTAAGGTGGTTAGCTCACTTTTATTTTCCGCCTTTCTGTTGTCTCCTTTTCACACAAAGAGTGATCCCCGGTAAAGAAATGCATTTGTGCACTCTCAAACATTGACGTGCAAACTGAAGCAACATGCATCGTTACGTGGTTCTGGGGTATTAATCTTATAGTACAACATGCATCATACGGTAATGAACAACACGTGCCAACTCTAAATTAGTGTTGATGTTGCTGTCAGGTATGATACAGCACATACACTAATATCCCTCGGCTCTCTAAATGGAACATGGCCCCTAGCCTCGAACATGTTATCAAGTACAAGTGTCCATCTGCCAAATGCTGAGCATTTGACAGTTCATCAATAGTGATGCTATTAATAACTGGGTTCCAACACAACAGCCCAGGGACTTGGTTAGATAAGAAAACATTCATCTCCTCAACAAGCCAATCCGTTGTGCAGCATAAAAAACACAGTTGCAATTAACAGACACGGTACTCAATCAATTGCCATCTCAGCAGCCATTCCACGGTTATCACATAAAACAAAGTGTACTTAATGAGGTAATGCCCAAGTATAGAGTGTCATTAAAATTAATTGTCTATGTGATACTTCTTGTAAGATACTAATAAAACGTGAGGGTTTTGTTCAGTAATGACTGAATGAACGAGTGAATAGTAGGGCCTGACTGATACTGGATTTTTGGGGCCGATATTGATATTACTGATTATTATCATATTATTGATATTACGGAGTAAAAAAAATCTGCTAGACATAACAGCTGATATTTTTCATGCAAAATATGATACACAGAATATTGAATCTGTGTAGAATATGTTCAGATCAGTTAGTATAGGTGATATTTATCAGCTATTATGAGCTGATGAATATCTGTCTATATACAAATATAGCTGGATAGGCCAATATTGGCAGATAATTTATCAGCTCCGATATTTATTATGTATCCCTAGAAAACTGTAGTAGGCCATATTGTGATTTCAATAAAATTTTAATGAATTATTCAGCCCTTCGACCAAATATACATAAAATGCCTTCCTATAAAGCTAACAGAAACAATCTGTGTTATGTTCTGTTAAAAAAAAGTTTTCATATGGATGCATATCAGGCAACATACATGCCAGTGCAGATTTAGACTGACTGACAGCTGTGATAGGCCAATAATGTCAGTTGACCGATATATTGGCGGCGCTCTAATGAGTAGTTACTTGTGTGAGTCTTAACTCTGAACCTGCACTCTGTCAGCGTTCTAATGCATTAGAGAGTGGCAATTTCTCACCTTTTTTCAGGGTTATCAAGTACATACTGAAAATACTGTAACTGCAATGCATTTTGTAGCTGTGTGTCAGGCACATGACCATGTCAGGTCCGGGGCTTGCATCATTGCCTTGCCAGTATAAAAAAAACCCAACTGCTTAATGAGTCTCAGAGCTTTAAATTTGATGTCCTCAAACAACAAGCTACACTCACTCAAGTGAATTTTTGGCAAGTGGAAGCTGCCCTTTTAACAGCTTAATGTATGCATGATGTGACACTAGGTGCTGTCCAATAAAATCAATGAGCATTTTTAATGGATGCAGGTCAGTTTGTCCAATAATGTTATTTAAGTCTCTTACAGTAATTCAAGGCTAATTAAGCTAGGTAATTTAACTCACTCCTCTACTCCAGGCTCATTGAACCAGATATAAAACACACACCATCACACAAGCAAGCATGAACTGGTGCCGGGCAACAAAACAACAACAACAAAACCCCTGAAAACGATACATACTTATGTCTTTAAATCACCATTCGTAAATGTGCTGACATACCAATTCAACACAAAGTTTCAAGCTGCCTGCACAACAATGAGTTGCTCATTGAATTATTTAATGGTTAGAAAAAATGGTCTGTTTTGGACCCAGTTCATTACACTTGTTAACTTGTTTGGGAGATGGCTGGGACGGAACTGCAGAAGCTAAATTGCTGCCATTTTTAATGGTTGCATGAATTCATTTCATTTTCCGGTAAACTTGAGGTTAGATGCTCTAATAAAAAGCATCTTAACAGTTGGAAGGGAGAAAATGAAGTGAATAGTTAATAATTGTGCACATTTAAGTTTTTCATGAGGGATTGGCCACAGCAATGTTAAGTCACAAGCCCATTCCTTTAACATTCCAGGGGCCACTGCTCTCTTTAGAGCTATTAGATAACATGTGAAGTGCTCTATTACTCATCCTTTTCTAAACTAACACTATACATTAATCACACTGAGTGGAAATCCTGAGGGGAAATTATACTGCACACATGCTTTTCTCTGTTTTCTATCAAAGAATGTGAGCTGGTGTGTTCGGCCTGGCTTATTTGGCCTTTATCAGTTTTTACAGTTCCAGATTTACTCAGGCACCTGATGGAAAGAATGCATTGAGGATCCCTGCTACCTATGTGCTGATGACATGTCAGAGTAATACAAGCTACGTTCATCCCCACTGTTTTAATAGTGCCTCTCCATGCCAACTTATCTGATGACATCACCGAGTAATGCAATTCTCTCACTTGTTTTGCCCGGGTGTAAGAATTGAATTCTCATGTGATGCAATTCATAGCAATGAGTTTTATACTATTGAAAAATAAGATAATTACAAGAATCCCAAAATTATGTCAGCTGTACACTACTTTGTAGTGTAAAAGAGATTTATAGTCACTTTTAAAGCAAATCAAAGCCATTTGATATTTGGTCCTTATCATTTCACACATGCAGCAGGGAAGATCATAAACCGCACAGTGCTTTATTGGTAACACAGGTATATTTTCCATCTACGCAAGTTGAATGCAGGAAACCTTTTTGTTGAGGGTAAATTGGAACTTTTATTACTGTTATGCATTATCTTTTGCTTAATAATTTGTATGTTAGAATTTGAACAGTCACATCCTTAAACATATGTAGCCTGCTAAAAGTGTTGTAAGCAAAGTGGAATTTTTATAACAGCTGGTTGTGAAAAGGCAAGACAGATCACTCCCTCTTGACAGTCCTTAGGCTAAATCAAAATAGATTGAGGTTTTCATTTATCCCATCATGCACCACATAACTTGTCTCGCTATATTTTGGACTCTCCACCCGCTGCCTTAACTTCCCTAGGCATTAAATCTACAGCTGTTTCCATTTTTCCATTGCACTGTGTTTTGTTTGCGTCTGTGTTTATGCGTAGTATGTATGCTTTGATACAGTAATGGGCGACATTTGGGTCCAAGTACTGAGGTCTCAAGGAAAATATAAGCTATTACTCACCAGACACTGTGTGTAAAAATACAGACAATGCACTGCTAGCTTTTTTGTCATCCTGAAAAATCTTGTGGTGTCCTGGAAAATTATTAATTAAAGGGCTAAGTTATGTTCAGAATATTAACATTCGACATTCGATTTATTGATTCGAGTTTTTATGGAGTTTGTTGAATAGGCCGCTCTGTTTTGTTGTGGAAATGCTATCACACTGTCTCAAGTCATGTCACATGGTAACACATGCAGATTGGATGACATTACAACTTTAGTGGCTGAAATTCTGAAAAATCTCTGAAAGTTACAATATCCTTCAAATGTAAATATTAGTCACTGCTGGCTGGTAAATGTGGTCGTTTTTAGATTATCGTTTCTTTCTTTCCTTGTATTGAACTGATGAATAATGATAAATTGATTGTATTTGGTTCACTTGCTAAAGTTAATGTACTTGCTAGCTTGTTTTGCCTGCAGAGGTTTAAGGTTTGCAATTCAACTCTGGAGCAATGGTTTCAGGTGTGTGTTGGGGATTGTTGAGAGAGTTGACTGCTGGGGTAAAAACTATGAATGGGAGCCCAACTAAAGCCCAGCAGCTGTATTGTTATGGCAAAGTGGACCATAACATGACATGAAGTGTTTAACTTTTGTAGCAGTAGCTCACAGTTGGTAGCCTCATTAAAGAATCCACTTAGCAAAATAGCAATTGTAGGCTAGTGTTTGTGTTATTGGTGTCAGGCTATTTACTGGTGTTCGGGAAGCAATGGTTCATATAATTTGAAAGAAAAAAATTCAGGGTATAAATGAATGATAATGATAATGATAAATTGTATTTACACAGCACTTTCCAAGCATACAGCATAAAGGACTTTCTAAAAGTAACACACTGAAATACAATGACAGTACTATAAAAAGTAAAAACATATTAACCATATTAAAACAGAGCATTACCCCAAGGCAGAAAATAAAAAAAGAAGACAAAATAAGAGAAGCCCTACTGTGTAGCCCTACTCTTTTAAAAAGGCCTTCCATACAGAGGAACATATTAGTGTATGGCGTGATCCCCGTCCGTCATGCCATCTCGATTATCATTGCAAACATCCTAGAAAATGATTTCTAGGAAAGAGTGGGAAGCATGGTAAGGGTTGAAGATAATTATTGTGTTAAGAGTTTAACAGGCTATGTCTTATTAAGGCTTGAATGCAGGGAATGGAGTGGAGTTGGGTTGTTCAGTCTTAAATTTGGCTTTGGGCACCAAGTGAACCAGCTAAATGTACCTGACTTCCATGGTGAAATTGGACCAAAGAGCACATTTATTATGACAGAAGGGAGATGATTTATGTTTTTCTTTGGAGCCCTCAGGAAATGGACTCTTAATGTCATCTATATACAGGTGAATCACCTCTTATTCACTGTGCTTGAGCATTCAGAAACAGTCCTGTGTAGAATGTAAAATGCCAGTGTGAAGGATACCTGATGTTGGATGTGTTACACAGAGAGGCAAAGGTGGGACAATTATGCAAGGACAATATTGTTGACAATCAGTAATTACAACACAGAATATGAAACTTAAGGGAATGTTTGCCAGTGAGGCAATTTGGCCCCATGAAACAGGGAAATTAATGGTTTAATTAATAGCTTTTTAAATTTACAGCTTGACAGGAATTTCAGCAGCCATTTTCCCTTGGAGTCTTTTGCAGATGTTTAATGTTTTTTTTTTAGCCAGACAAAATATGCATGATGACAAGTGGGGCAAATGTGTTTTCCAGCCATATCATTATAGATTAGATAGATAAGATTTACCACCCTCTTACAGACCTCATTGGCTTTAACATAATTGTGCCTTCCTGCCTCATGATATAACTGTATGCAAGCTGACAACCGTGACGACAGTATATTAATGCCTTTCCCATAAGAGCAAACAGGGGCACAGATTTATCCATAATCAAAATATACATTGTAAAGGAGGTTTTCACAGGACCCAAATGGCAAGGATGATCAGAGAATGAACAAATAGAGCCACGTTTGTTGTAGAGGAACAGTGTGATCTAACGACTAATGAAATTCCATTAAGCAGAATTGTGGTAATAGGATTTGATTTGAATTTACGATACACTGCCTTAGTACAGAGGTTCTCAATTTTCTCTCCTCCAAGGACCCCTTACAAGGCAGAAAATACACCGGGGACCCCCTCATGTATGTCCTTTGGAATAATTTGACATAGCCTTTCTTTTGCACTTCTACTTATTTATGTAAAAGAACAACACAAGATAAATGTATCAGAAAGCTATTAGACATTAATTAAAACTATTTGTATCACGTGAACAGTAAGTAAGCGGAGTAAGAAACACTGTTCACCATTAATGGATGCTGTGCTTGACTCTTGGGAGGAAGATTTTATTATGTGTTTAAGAGTTATATATTGTTAGATTAGAACGCAATCTATGAACTATTTTAAATTTTAAAATTAATCTATTATTTGTTGAACTATGAATCCTTTTCTAAAAAAGACAAAATAAGTAAACTGGAGCTGCAGTGATTAATATTATTTGTTGATCATTAAATTAATTACTATTTTGATAATTGACTAATTGGTTTAAGTCATTTTCTAAGAGAAACATCATTATTTTCTGATTCAAGCTTCTTAAATGAGAATATTTCCTGGTTTCTTTTTTCTTTACCCCTTCATGACAGTAAACTGATGGCATCTCGGGCTTTGGGAAACAGTGATGAACGTTTCTCACACATTTTATAGACCAAAAAATGAATCAATTTATCAAGAAGATAATCGTCAGATTAGTTTGACAAGGAAAATAATTGTTTGTTGCAGCCCTAAAAAAACTAATAAATTCAATTTTCATATCATGATAAAGGACCCCCTGGCAGAGTGCCACAGACCCTTGGGGATCCCTAGACCCCTATTTGAGAACCACTGCTTTAGTGTATTTAATGCAAGGTGCAGGTTATTAAGCTTATTGAGGTAATTAGCTGATATTGTCTTGCTGTCAATACGTGTACTGTGATGTTCAATAATACCTATACTTTTAGTAAATAAAGGTCACTGGAATTAATCATCCTGGTATTAGTTATTGGAAAATGGCCAAGTAAGTGATGAAAGGAAAGCCATTAATTGTACTTGAAAGCAGGATGGATGCAGTGATTGGATTGATTAATTTACTTCTTAAACTGTCAAAGCAGAGGACTCGGTGATGGGGAGAACCATTTCAAATATTCAAAGGGGCGAATGTTCTTGTGAAACACCTATTAATCATGGAGATTTTGGCCGGGCAGATGAATTGTGGTGTCGGTTCTCTATGCACGTTGCCACGGAATCATTAGCTACAACAGTCGCTCAAGCCAGAACAGACATGGGGGCTAATCAGCAGCTGTAATGGACACACTTCATAATTGTCAGTCTTTTGCGGGTATGGTAAGGAGACCTAAGCTGGGTAGGCTGAGAGCATACTATGAAATGCAGGCAGCTTTGATCGCATGAGCTGAGAAAGTGATGTGCCTATATACTCATTATTTTACCTCAAGACTTGTGTCTAAAGAATACAAAGGATTTTCAACATTTAATACCACAGTATTTTCAAAGTACAAATGTCGTCCTATTCTTATACTTACTGAAGCGAAGTGAGTTCCCTATAATTAAGGCAACTTTATAGGCACTGTTCCCAGGCGAGCGTATGTACGAGTACCTGTGTTAGATGTTTCATCTTTATTAGCCAGAGCATGGTAAGCCTAGCTCTTCATGCACTAATCCCCAGCTAAAGAAACAGCTTTCAAGGAATTAACATCAAAAGTAAAGCTTTGCGTGCCGGCGGGGGAGCTTTCAACAGAGCCTGCCTCAACTATCTCCTAAGTATTTTCAGAGCCTCGGGGATGAAGTGGAAGTTAAGTTTAACTTGCTCTGTGTTCTTCTGCAAGTCTTTGACCTTGTTCTCAGGTCTCTTAATAATCCCTGATATGTTTGAATCCGTACAGCGTTTGGGGCGTTTCCATGGGGCACTGCCAGAGGGTAAGGATTTTTCACTGGGGCCCATTGCCCATTCTTCCCTTTAACCATAATTCCTGTGATCAGCAGGTTGGGGTACATGCACTTGAGGTTTTGGATCATGACATAAAAAACCTACAGTATCACTGACTGTGTATTGCAAATCCCTGAATTTCCATATGTGTTCATGTAGTACGTTTTTCTTCGGCTATAAGCAGCTCAGTATGTCATTTCATTAAGTCAAAGTTTCCACACTGTAGTGCTAGCTCGTTCACTGTTAGATGAAACATGCAAACTTATCTTGAATAAAAGAAGTGTTTTTGAATGGGTCATTAATGACAGATTGGCTTACATTGTGATTTTTTTTTCTTGTATTTTGACCTACCTTGAGTCAGTGTGCAGATACTATTCAATCTCTCTATATTTCAGTGTGAGACAGGAAGAATGGACCAATTCAAACATGTATTTACTGTACCAAACTGCATCTGTTTTAAAATCAGATTTTGTAAACAACAACGACACACAACGACTTGTGTATGTTGAAAAAAGCAACACACATTCATTTTGGGTCAACAGCCCTTTTATGTACCTCACAGTGACTAGTTTATATTAAAATAGTTATGTGGTTTGTTTTGATATGGCTGTTAAGGTTTCACCCAGCCTTTTTTTGGTTTCATAAAAAAAAAAGGTCAGGACAGGATGACAAAAATATAGCTCATGAAAAATAGGCTACAAAGCAAGTTTTTTTTTCAATAAATGTAGCAGCAGATATTGAATGTGTTTTCTACCTTACTGGTTGGGAGAGCACAGTGCAAATATCATTACTCTAGCATGTTTCTGGTTAGAAGACCAGGACTTGTTGCAGCCATCTCCTGTTGCAACTGTCCCCAGTCTACCCTAAAGAGAAATATAGATTAAGTCATTTGGTGGCACTATATTACATCCCTTTATATAACATTCTGTTGCCACCTTGCTTTATTCACACAGCAGCTGCTCTCTGTCTCCTGTTAACTGTTTGATTCAAGATTTAAAGATGAATTGAACTAACAAGTTTATGTAACATGTTTATTTTTAATCTCGATATATTTGAGACTGTAAATCAACACATCACTGCCTCCTAAAGCCCCTTTCACGAGATGGCTTTTTGGCCAGTCATGATTGCTTTCACAATACTTGCTCTTGCTTATGTTCCCATAACTCATTTACTCTTTCATAGACTGTGACAGTTTGGATTGAGCTAAGGGACAGTGATGACTGATTCATTGTGTCTTTCCAAAGTACAGTTGGAGAAAACGACATTGGCAGCTTTTGCTTTGTAGCTCAAGCAAAAGCAAACTGTATATCTCCTATCTTGCGAGGTCCACAATGAATTCTCCATGGTACAATAAATCGCTTGTCTAGCCGATGTTAACACCCCATCAGGCAATCATCAGGCAATCTTCTTTCTCCCCTCTAAATCTATTTATATGGCTTTCTTGAAAGAAGTGTTCTGGGATTTATTTTGTCACATGTCACACAAGCTGCGGGACTCTGAAACAGGCTGAACTGCAGGTCGCATCACATTGTTTCCATTATACACTTATGACAAGGTGAGGTAGTTTGACTGGGACATTGCATTTTGAATATCTTTGATAACATTTGAAAGTTCTAGTCTGTAAAATTGTGAGCCAAAGCAAGAACAAGAACCATTTTCACGAGGAAACATGGTGTGTATTTTTTACAGCCAGAGTACAATTACTGCCATTCCTCCCACAAATTATGTAATGTGTTACGATAATGTTGTGTAGGGAATGCAATGCCATTCTGTTAATGTATTCATTCCTACAGTGTTTCAGTATTCCTATAATATCTGAACATGGTAGTTAAAGTATGTTTTTTTAATGAGTTGCTTTAAACAAGTCACTTACTCAAATGGTCACACCTCCAAATGTGCAAATGGAAATAAAATAGCAAGAAAAGGCTAAACTAAACTCCTACATTCTGCAACAGGCAGGGAACAGTCTTGAGACAGGGGACATGGAAGGTTGGACAGAAAAACTCATAACCCGGGGAAGATGAAGGTCGACTGCTGCTGGGTTGATGGAACAGGAAACAGCCTGAAAAATCGAGGAGTCAACTCCGTGGATTCCACCTGGAGAGGTAAGTGCTGTGTACACAGCCAGACCTTTTGGCCCTGAATGTAGTGCAGGGATGTGGCAGCGGTTGCCAGTCACTGCTAGATGTGTGGAGTAGTGTTAATTTTATCAGCAAAAATGATGATGAAATATATTTGTCAACAGTCTTTCATTCCATGACTTAGACAAGATGATGATGGTACAGCACCAATGTCATTAAACACTAAGGGCCGGATTTACTAAGATCCCAATTTGTCTCTGACCAGCATTGAGGAACAGGTGCACTGTCACCTTACAAAACATATGAATCAATATGAAACATGCTCTTGTTTTTAATGTAATAAATTATTTTACAAGGGATTTTACCAATTGATTCACCTACAAGCCAGCCATCTCCAAACTCGCCATCTCACAACTTGGAAAACAGAAAACTGTTTCTCAGAATAAAAGAATCATGTACTGACCCGGGATATTTTGGTAATGATGCCTTTGGCATCACAAACGCACTGCACATTCAATGAATGCGTGTGTTTGCGATTTCTGTACACATGCTCAGTGTCTGCAGGGGGCACAAGCTGTACATGGATGCAGTCAATCGCTCCTATAACTCTGGGAAATCCAGCTACTGCCAAAAAAGCCTTGTTTGGTCTCATTCAATGAGTGCCGAGTGCGTGGAAACCTAATAAACTTGACCATCCGGCGCAACATGGCATTTAGGACTTCAGACAGCACATCTGTAAACGCAACCCTTAGCGCACACCGTTAGTAAATCCGTTTGTACTTTTTTTTTGCGTGTGCAATGAGTTTGCACACGTTTTTATACACGCAAATCCGGCCCTAAATGCCCCATCTTACACAGTGAATGGTGCATGTGACGCAAGTGGCATTGCTATCTTATACCGGTGCAGTTGCCATTTTCCCCACATTTGCAAGATAGCAAATTAACTTACGCCTGTCTGTGCGCCCACGGGCGGGAGGTTTAAAAATAAAGTTGGCACATTTGGTATCTTGTGCACAGCTCATTGTAGTCAAAACCATTTGTGTCACAGACCTGCTAAAACCTGGTCGAAGTGTAAAGTCTGTGGCGCAATAGGTCCATCTGCACAAATGGCATGTTTTGCTAAGACAAACACACCACAATCAAAAAACCCCTTTCATTTATGTTAAATTTTCATCCCAAGGAGGAGTGTGAATTAGTAAAGTGTCCTTTGAACATATTTTCTATCAGCAGTACAATGTGAGTATTGAAATAAACCGTGTGTGTTCTCGCTAATGACAAATAAGGAATTATACTAATTATGAAGCCTAATCCATGTCAAAATACCTGCAAAGGGCACACGGGGCGCGGCCACAGCTGTTAGATGTCTTTAACAGATCAGTTGCATGACAGCTGGGGCAGCTGTAGTGTTGTGTCTGCCTGTTTATTGGGATCCAGAAAAACAGGGATTAAGCAATTATGATGTATAATTATACAAAATGAACAAGACATTATATCTGACCACGAGACCGGCCCGACCCAGAGAGAAAAACATTTGTGTGCTTCTGTGAGAGCCTGATGCTGGCTGAAACTCGTGCGTAATTGCGCATCACTTCCCCCAAACTTCAGAAACACTTTGGTTCTGTTTCCCCCACCCACAGCAGTGTTAGCTGGAATCCTAGCCAATAGTCTCGTCCGTGTAATCAGTGTCTCTTTGTTTCCTCCCAGTAATTTCCCCATCATGTTGCCAATGCTTGCGCTCTGGGCACACCTGCTTCTTAAAGGTGATGACAGCTGACTTCCTGATTGGTTTATTGCGTGTTAGGCCCACAACACACCCATGAATTAATCAAGGCACTTATGTGCAGCTGATGTATCCTGTTGAGGATAAGATAGGACCTTAACTGTGACTATATCGATGTACTGCTGGTGAAAAAAAGATAATGCTAAGGTGTACTTTAAAAAATAAAATGTTTACGGAAGTATCTTTATAGTGTCATCAGCAGTTGAAAGGAGACGAAAAAGTTGTTGGAAAAGAATAAAATACAGTTGGTGTCAAGAAATGTA
>JAJHUR010092671.1:0-13839 GCA_027495735.1 Lutjanus campechanus
TAAGAGATTATGAGTACTTGTATGTAAACTGTCTTGTTTTTTGTGAATTTCATTACTGAATCTGTTGTAGAAGTTTGCCGTTCTTTCCACTTTCATTTTGTTCTTCTTAACACATTTTTGAGAGCTTGAATTGTTCCGTTTGTTTTCTTTTTACAGTTTGAAATAAAAATACATCAATCAATCAATGATAAACCACAACCCTGAGTGTGAACTGTCAGAACAACACTGCCTTAAAAGTTAGTTCCCAAGCTGGCAGAAATCCTGAAACTGTACACAGAACAGAGAAGTCTAATGAAAAGAATGTAAGCATAACTAAGATATTGAGCAGCCCCAGAAAACAAGCTCATTTTGCTCCAGACATCTTGATGTGTGGATAAACTACGTGTGGTCTGTTAGGGGCCATACTTGCTTGTCTGGTTATTAGCCCTTCAGCTTCACTGAAGGGGAACATTTTTGTGGTTACAAGGCGGTGCAATTACACCTCTCTGCTCCATTTGTTTATATCTTTCTTTTGATAATAACCAGTGTTGCACTGGATATTTCACTGTGGTTAAAACACTTGCCCTGGGGAGCAAACCTTCCAGGAAGAATGGCTGATAGAACTGATGGCGAGGTCTAACATGAGCTCTGAGTCACTGATTAAGAGGAGTTGCAGAGAACTAGGCTGATACTGCCATCTAGTGGACACTACAACTGCCACTACAACTGTAACGTACCTGTTCTTTAGATTTGGGGGAGGATGGGGACAATTCATAGTCTTTCTTGGTCTCAAGGATCTTTTTCACGAGGCCACCTACAGTGAGAGAAACAATGAGAGGAAAAGTGAATGATCCGTTTCCTCTCACCATCTGGTGGTTTAATTCAGCAAGAAGAAAATCAGGAGGAAATGTGACATTATGACTGCTCCTTCAAAAATAACTAAAAAGAGAAAACCAATACGAGCACGTACCGTGTTTGTCTCCACTGTCGAGTTCTTGTGCAGGATCCTGTAACAGAAAAAATAGCAGTTAAGTATCCAAAGCTTATGTTTTCTTTATTTATTTTTTTGTATTTCAAGTTTTTATTGACTTTTCTATTTCATGAACAATGTGATGCAGTATAATAAGTAAATGAAAAACAATCAACATGAACATTAATGTCTTTAAACCTATTCTATTAGAACCCCCAAATAAAAACATGAACCCAAAAATGAGCATAATAGGTCTCCTTTAAGCTCTTGGAGTGATCACAAAATACAGTATCTGTTCTATATAAGTCACTGACTTTCCTAAAATTTTTATCCAACCATAACTCCAACAGGACATTTTTTCCATGTTCAAACTGTTGGACTGATCCAAATTGAAGAATATCCTTGTTTATACTGAGAGAGATGCAACATCTTATGAGCTTTTATCCACATCTCTCTGGAATGCTTCATGATTGGGTTGGTATCTGCGCCTAGGCACACGTTTATGTGACAATGCCTCTATCGTCCCAAAGAGGGCAGCAAGCTCATTTTCTATCTGTATCCATACCAGTTGATTATTATAGGCGTATGTTTTCTGATGGTATTTGTTAAAACTCGCTGTTCAAATCAATTACCATCTCCATCTCAGGAGCATCCGAAGGTGGAGGGACCGCCTCCTCCACCACAAATTGCTCATCTTCGTCCTCCTCATCCTCAGACAGCCTCTTCCCGTCCATGATGACTGGTGCTGAGGGCTTGGCACTGGATAGCCTGAAAGACCAAAGCAAAGAAGGTGACTCATTCCTAACTGAAAACTCTTATAGCATATACTGTATGAAAGACATGTGACACCTTTGTCCACTGTAGCTGCTGACTGGTTAGACCTGCTCCTCTTGCTCTGTTATTACACAGCTACCAACACTAACAAGTGTGTTAACTACATTAGCTTTAATAATCTGAGCGGTGATTTATCTCCTCTGTTGGCAGGAACGAGATGTGTGCTCAGACGAAGAATTCATTCACAAAGAGGGCGAGGCTTTTATCCTTGCTAGTATAAATTAGATATGTGACAGCAAATACGTGTGGTGAAGTCACTCACCTCTCAGCTGGGGTCACGTCAGCGTAACTCTCCTGTCTCTTGACTCGAGGAGGTGCTGGGCGAGCGCTGCTGGGCCGTGGTATTCGCCTGTTGCTGTAGGATCAAAGGATTATAAATGTTACTGAGATAAGCTGTTAAACTACCACTTTTATGACTAAAACGCATACATTTCTATTTTGTTTCACAAGCTACGTTGTTTTCTTCTCGACTTCTTTTACAAGGCAATTCTCTGTTAACAGCTCTCTGTGATTTTCCAGAGGTCTACTTTGTGACAGCTACACTGAGTCATTCAGATTTGAGGATGATAAGTGTTGCTGGGAACAATAAACATTCACAACATTAATGGCAGTTAAACTGCTATAACACAGCCGTCCAGACGATCAATTGTAACCAATTAGTCAGTGAAAGAACAGAACATTCATAATTATCTAAATTAAAGGCAATTATTCAACTGTGAAATCTACTGGAACTGATCCTGGATCAGGCTCAGGAACATACCTAAGTTTCAAAAGCAAAACTGCAATACATTTTAAATAAATAGATAAAGCAACACGATACAATGCTATACAATAATGTTCATACTATACCCTCAAAAATGACGACAGAAATGGATCAACATCCCAAGAAAAATAGTATAAGTTTCATAAATGTATAATTACAGGGCTGTACCAGATGTCATTTTTTACATTTAAAGCTTCTATTCAGGTTTTCAACTGAAGCTTTGAATGTCCGTTGTCATATTTTATGATGCTTGTCACCCTAAAAAGTAAAAAAAAAACAAATAATAATAATAATTCATTAAACAAAGTTTGAATACCTTTTTTGAATAAAGTGATTCAGCAGTTAGTCTTTCATTATTAAATCAACTTCCTTTAATTCGCATTACTCGTCAGTTTTGTCAACATAAATGTAATTTATGGCAAACAGCTTTTTGGGCGCAGTTAAAATGTTTCTGAAAGGCTGAATTCCAACAGATATGAACTGAAGCATATTGTAAGATACGTACTTATTGCAGTTATAACTTCTTTAAATATATTTTTTGGGGAGGTTTATCCTTTAATATAAAGGAGAACCTTATAGCAGCAAAAAGTTGAACCCACGGCTGGTGCAGAGGACTCACAGCCTCAGTACACAGGGCGAACACTCCACCAACTGAGCCACAAGGCCAACCATGTTATGAGTTTTGGAAATTATTCCATCCTTTTTCAATAAATTTTGACTTTGGACTTTGCAACGCTCTGGAGTTATTTAAAATGTTTGGATCACACAAGTCGGAAACAGTCTTACACAGCCACCACTGGAATCTAATTCTATAGTTTCAATAATAACATTTTTGTGGCCTGATCTTTATGTGCAGTTGTGCAGAAATACCAGGTGAAAAAAGGGGGAACAGGCAAAAATGTTGATTTAGGATCTACTGTCAACGTTATGAACAAGGCTTCAAACTATTCAGGACAGCTGTAATTTACTTTTTGCACCACTATACAATATTACATCATGTTTTGATCAGGTGTTGATCATATTGTATCGAGTCTGGTGCACATACATGTTTGACAGATAAGGTGAGTTAGATATCTTCTCATGCAACAAATACTTAATGGGAGCTGTGTTTTTTGTGAAGAGTAATGTTTGATTAGTACCCTGTGTCAATATCACAAAATGACCTACTACAATTTTCAAATCAGATGAACAATATTTGTTAAAGGCAAAATATTTGTTAAAATACCATTTTAAATTAAGTACTGTCACGCTGCTGGATGCCCTCGCCAGGCCATACTCATTTGGCAGAGATTCCGCAAAAATAACACCATAATTTTAATACGCTCAACATCATTTTAATATGTTTTTTCAATTAAAACAGGAGTAATGATATTAAAACTTTCAATCCTTCAAATCAGATCTCAACTGCAATATCAATCAAAATAACTGCAATTAGATATTTTTTCTAAATTATTCTGCACTACTTGTACAGTGCTTCAGCAAAGTGTGTGCAAAGGGAGTGAAGGTTTAGTGTTAGATGTACAGACCTGGAGGCCATGTCGGGCGGTAGTGAGGAGCCTGCATCTCCGTTTTCCTGTGGCGCAGGTCTCTGAGCATCTCCATCTGTGAGAGGACAACAATGACTGGCTGTAGCTACTTCAGTGTCATGTTGCGAGGATTAGACCTGTGCTTCGCATGGTAGCGTACACACCTTTAAACCAGTGGACTGGTTTAAAGGTGTGTCCGATGTCATTTCTCTGGGTTTAAACACTACTTCCCTGACAAAACACTGACACGAATTTCACCAAGGAATCGTAAATCCAGCGATATAACCTGCCTTCATGTACAACAGAAAACAACTTGGATTACACCAGATGAGCAGTATGGAGGCATTTTATGTTTTTTCCATTTGAAAACTGGTCACATTCACATCAATTGTTTGGAAGAATCTGTAATGCTGTTTTCCTGTGAAACTCCAGCAGTGTTTTGTGGACTAAATAACTAAACAGCAGACGATTTGGAAAGGACGTCAGGACTGTCAAGTGGACTCATAAATGGATTTGATTCTTTTGGACTTGGACAGTTATAGTTTTCTGTTTATTTCTTGCGAATGTCTTTCTCAGACCCATGTGTCTCTTTAGCTTTTCTCTCCTGAGATCTCTTCTCTCCTCTTTTTCTCTTTCTGTACAAACTATTTTAACCATTTCTTTGAGGAGTTTTACTCACCTGCTGGAAGAATTCGGGCTGGGTCGGGAACCACTGCTATTGTATCTCTTTAAGCCCATTGAGGCATTGTATCTGATATTGTGCTTTGCAAATAAACTGACTTGCTCAGATACTTTAACACAGAATATCTTTGCCATTAGTCACCGAGCGTGTCACTTCATGAGTGATTGTACTCACTCTGTGACTCAATGTGGAGTCTGAACACTCTGACATTTTGGGGGAGACACTTCTTTGAGTCAGATTAGAAGATCATTAATTTCATGCCTTGTGCTTTCAGTATTGAGGCAGCAGGGCGCAGAGTTAAATGTCGTAACCAAATATGGGCTATTCTCCCTCTCCATTACTGAGATTTACCATGATAATCATCAAACTGCATTTTAGATCTCGTGTGAATGTTAAAAACCTTTATCTTTTTTTCTTTTTTTTTTGCATGGAATTGCACAAGGGAGATAAGAAAGAGACCAATTACCTCCTTCACTGTCAGATTCATCTGTTGAGAGAAGAAAAAGGCAAGGCATCATTAGTTTCTTTTGTAACACTGAAAGTCATTAGAGAGCAATGTGACATGCCAAGTACAAACAGATGAACCAATAGGCCATGCATCATTTCAATATTTGGGGGAAAATCTGTCGGAAAACTTCTTCATGTCAGTTCTATGAAGCTTTTAATGTTTCTGCTAACAGAGATCCTGATGAGTCACTCCTACCTCCCATTAAAAGAGAGCTATTCAGTGATTTTATTAGACAAGCGGAGTGTAAATATAAAGCTGTCAACTGTAAAATCAATTTGGACGTACTAAAAAGCCCTTCTGTCAAAAGATTAAAGTGCAGCTATTCAAGACATCTGTATTAACTCTGAAGGATATTCCTTATTGGTATAGGTGATTAAAATAGTGTGTTTTTTAAAAGGGGGGGGGGGTTACCTTGACCTCCAATTTTGGGTCTTCGCCTCTGCCCTTTGGCAGATGAAGGCCGAGGTATTCTAGCTGGACTATCAGACTGTGGGAAGACAGGACAAACAGGAAAAAGATACAACTTTAGGACAATAAGCACTGAAAAGGACCACATCACTCACTCATTGTTGGAATAATATGGAAAAGCTCTGTCATAAACAACTCTCTATTGTGCTAACGAGAGCTGCAATGATTAATCAATTTACCGTTATGAATTGATTATTAATTAAATTGGCGGCTATCTTTGTAAACTGATTAAACAGTTTAGGTTTTCTGGTTTCTTTACCCCTCTCTGATGGTAAACTGAATGTTTTTGGGTTGCGGACAAAACAAGACATTTGAGGACGTCTTCTTGACTTTGGGAAACACTGATCAACATATTTCAACATTTTACGGACCAAACAACTTATTGGTTAATTGAGAAAATGATTGATAGATGAAGTGATAATAAAAATAACTGCTACAGGAAAGACTTGAAAAATAGGCCCAAGCATGTCAGTGTGCTCCACATGTTTGGACCTATTTTTCAAGTGACTGGATTAATTCATCAAGTCACTGTTTTGAATCATTTTTTAATTATTCATTTGTCATTTCCTCTGGTCAGCTTGAGGTACACTGCCAATCATCACTGACATTACTATGAACATTTACACCATACACACAGAAAGTGCAAAATGCAGAAGTCATAAAGCAAGAAAGGGGATGTGCAGTTATAGGTTCAATATACAATACTGTTTAAGTCTAATACCAACCAAACATATTGGATCAGAAATCCTAAAAATATCATATGTTTAAAATTATTAACCACTGTCAACAGAGCTTACATAAATTACAGCTTATTCAAAATGCAGCAGCCAGACTCCTCAGCAGATCCAAAGAGAGGGCACACTACTCCTTTTGAGCTTCTCTTCACTGGATTCTGGTTCAGTTTAGAATTGATTTTATTTATTGATTGGTAACTTTTAAGACTCACTCTGGACTTACACCTAAATACATATTGGATCCTCTGACACCGTATGTGCCAGTCTGTAACCTGAGGTCCTCATCCAAGGATCTGTTAGCTACTCCACAATCTAGACTGAGCACCAATGGCCGGGCCTTTTCTGTTAGGGGCCCCAACTCTCTGGCACAGCCTCCCTGAGGAGATCATACTGACAGACTCTCAATCCTCTTTTAAAAATATATTTTTATCAGTGCACATTTTCTGGGAATGTGGTCTGATTTTAACAAGTTTGTTACTAACGCACTGTCTCTCTTATTAATTATCCTTTTAATCATTTTATATTGTTTACTTCACTATTTGTCACATAAATACTTCTGCTTAATGGTGTTTACCAATGTTGTTTTTAAAGTTTTGTTATTTTTTTTATCAATCTCTATTTTTTTATTTCTGTCTTGTATAACCTTTTGTAACTTTGTTATGAATAGTGCTGGATAAATAATATTTATTATTATTACTATTTGTTGCCTGTCCTGTTGCCTGCCTGCCTGTCCAGACATTGGAATTTTTGCATGTAGCAACATTTTAGCATGACACACAAGCAAGAGCAGCTTCCTTTTAGAAATGTTGAGAGAATAAGCACTGGAAGCTTCAACATCAGATATTCAGTAAAATATTTGCAGAGGCATCGTGCAAAGGAATATGATGAGGATGAACATGAGCCAGGGAGACAAGTGTGCCAGAGCGAAAAATATTGTAGGATGCACTGAAGAAGTGTAAGAACACCCCTCAAAATAGCAACGAAGCAAGTGGTAATGGAAAAATGGTGAATAGCTGTGTTGGGTAACCAACTACTTTCCATGGCTGAAAACCAGTTTTATGCTTAACGGAACGTCTCAAGCCTCATTTCACACTGTTAAACCAAGATTTTAACTTGGAAATGGTTATTAGGGATTTGGGACCAGTTTCACAATAAAACCACAGTAAAATTCCAGATAATTTGTACAACCATTTCAAATTATAATTAGCATTAAAACAGTGGTTGATTACTGCTCTTTGAAAAATTCACAGTAAAAACTGTCCAACATCAACCAAAGTTAGCAACAGTCTTCCAGACACAGGTGCAGCGTGTAACACGGGTTTGTTTTGTGTCTGTGAAAACACTGATGATGTCATTTTGAAATATTGTTGAGAGTTTTTCGATATAAAACTTGGTGCGATGATTTCAGTGTGTGTATCAGCCCCTTTTGAACAATTTCAGCACATTCTAACAAAATCCTCAATAATACTAGGGCTGTGCCCAAATATGTCAGTCAAATCAGATGTGGCTGTTCAATATAAATATGTGACAATTTGCTGTTTTTTGTTTCAGTTCAGTGCACCACACTAAATTCCTCTACCAGCCTACATGAGTATGTTTTACCAACATGACTCATGTTTTAGCACCTTTCTTCATCTGTGCTGTGAAAACATATTTTCACACAGTCAGAGAAAGTAAAAGTGTTTGTCTTCCTATAGTTCAGTTACAAAAATCAGTGCACCAGAGTCATCTCTCCCTGCTGCAGCCGCTGTCCAGCATCACCTGCCCTGCAAACTCAGCGCTCCTTCGCAGAGACCTTCTTGGTGAGTTTTTATTTTGTTTATGTCGAGTTTGAATAAAGATGATGATGTTAAAATTACAGTTCTACAAAGGGAGTCTCTTTAGGCTGGCGGGAGCGATAAAATAGCACTTTCTGGTTGACACAATTTATCGCAGGTCTCTGTCTGCTGTGATCCTTTCCATAATGTTGTCAGACACTTAGAATAACAATCTGAGCCTGTCAGTGATCAGAAATAAGCAAACAAGCAAGAGTTTCCTGCCCTGCAATACTGAGCCACCTCTACTGAAACAGAATAAGTTCTTACCTGGCTCTCAACTGCTTCTGCAGGCTGCACAAGCAAAGAACACAACATTACGCCATATACTAAATACTGCAGTTACATTTATCAGTTATACAGATAATAAGCGGAAACTATGTCTGTTACACTCTGCTGCCAAAATAAAGCAAGCAACCAGCCACCCAAAGGCCATAGCAACAGTCACTACATTCTAACACTCAGGTCTAATTGTTCTACTGATTGTTTCTGCAGGATTGAATACCTCGTCAGTAGATTCCTTGCAAGAATAAAAGGCACAACATTAGAAAATAAATTCCAATTGAATTGAAAAAGTTGTATAAAATGTCATGTTTAATTTAACATGTACAAAGCAATGACCAACTCTATGTTACTTGAATAGAGAGCCTAAGGGCCAAAACGCACTGCAGGCTTCAGATTTAAAATTCCAACACCATAGAATAAGGTCGCTGTTTATATGCATCTTTTTATTTCTTTTGTATTATTATTGGGGGAAGTAGCGTCTGGACAGTTCATAATGATTTATAATAATGCAGCGAAGTGACAGACGTTTCATGGAGAAGACGAACGTCTGTCTGTCTGTTACTGAGACAGATTTTTCAGTCACGGAACTGTTCAGCAACATCAGGATTTATCATCAAAAAAGTTTTATATCAGTCAGCACTTCACAAACGGTGCCCCTCCCTCCTCTCTGCTGTCTCTCTCTAGTCCTTCGTAGTTAAGATTAATGGGGGAGTAATTAAGTATTTAAAAGTAAACAAATCGGACTTGGAGCAAAAAAATCACACACTACAGAAGTGTTAAGTAATATTATGTTTCATGATCATAAAAGGTTTTTATATCAAATCAGCGCATCTGTCCATATTCACACGCTCTCTCCCTCCCTCTCTGCTGCAGCTATTTTTTTTTTTTCTTCTTTTACCTGCTTTCAGGTGGAGCTAAAGCTCCGTCAGCACTCGCTTCTCGCGTCCATGCCTTTTTTTAAATTCCATTTAACTCGCCCCAAACACCAGCTGCAGCTGCAGATAAAAAAGCCCTGGTCCTCATTTGACGCTCCGATATCGAACAAGTTCAGATTGGGAGCGTCAAGGCAGTTTAACGCACGTCAAGATGCTTTCAGTGCGTGTTCTGCCATTTAGAACAATGAGTGTACTTCAAAACGCGAGCGTCAGACGCCTTTGGTGCGTTTTGGCCTTTAGTCACGCCCCTTCCGGTGGACCACCATGGGAACTAACTTTGGAAAAAATATGAACTGTAGTCCATTGAGAGAGACAAATTATTTTTTTGATCCCATTTGAATTGTGCCACGAATCACACATATGATGTGTGTCAATTTTTAAGATATTCTTTCACATCAAGACAGTCAAAGTTTGTTGTTAAAGTGTTGAAATATCAGACTGTGACAAAACATAATTAGAAAGACTATACACCCAGAAGTCACATGACATCATGATTTCCTCCCTCCGAAAACTAATGTTAGCTGCTGACATCACAATGTCCGTGTGTTTTGGTACTGGGATGTTTTAACACAGCAGCACACCTTATTCATTCTTACTCCTCACGATTGGTAAAAACACCAGGAGCCGGTGGATAAAACACTTCAGGTAAAATGACTTTACAAGGGACAGCAAGATTGGTGTTGTCGTGTATATTGTGCGAGACGTGACATGTAGCTCACTAAGCAGTTTCACACAAAACTAAACTAAACTGCAAACTGAGACTTTCTTCACTTGTAAAATGATTTTTTAAATCGACAAACAAACAGCATGTGTGTAATTCGTGGCACAGTTGAAACTGAATCAAAAAATAATTTGTCTCTCACCATAGACTACTGTTCATATTTTTTCAGAATTTAGGTCCCATGGGGCACACTGGCAAGGGTGTGACTTAGGCTCTATATTTGTTGACGTGGCATAGAGAAAACTGACTGCAAATGAGAAAATCAATAATGAACACTATAGCATGTGCGAATATTCTGCCAAAGATAGAACTTACCACTGGCACAGGTTTAGCTGTTTTGCTCGGCTCTTCAGGACTGATTTTTTGCTGTGGTTCCTCTGATGCTTTGGCCTAAGCACAAACACATACAGGATGTAAATAATGTCATCTGTTGCCAACACTGAATATGTGTGTGTGTGGGGGGGTTATGTGGAATACCTTGCTATTGCTGCTGTCTCCACTCTTTTTCCTCTCTTCCCCCTCTTTGTGTCGCTCTCTGTCTTTTTCCCGCTCTTTGTCTCTGTCTCTGTCTCTTCGTTTCTCCTTGTCTCTTTCCCGGTCTCTGTGTGAATCCCTATCTCGTGTCTTTTCTCTGTCTTTGTCTCTCTCCTTGTCTTTTTCCCTGTCTCGATCCCTCTCTCTGTCCTTCTCCTTGTCTCTGTCTTTGGCTCGTCCTTTGTCTTTATCCTTATCTCGTTCCCGGTCGCGGCTCTTGTCTTTGTCCCGGTCTTTGGCGTGGTGGTCCTGTTCACTGCGGTGGTGCTTGTCAGAGCGCTCCCTGTCACGGTGGTGCTCTTTTTCCACATCTCTGCGTCGGCTCTCCTGCTCTTTGGGCTGGTCCGGGTCCTTCTGGTCCCGGCTCCCACTGCGCTCTGTAATCTTTTTCTTCTCCTGGAATAGTTCAAACCAACACAGGGTGAGGATTTTATGTCAGCTATGGCTACATACTGGGGAACCCTTGCTCATCTCACTGATTTTTAACAAAGCCTGCAGCTTGCAAAGCTATGTGCTAACAGGCTAATAGCAGTGTATAACAAATCCCATGATTGGAGTGAGCTATAAACTCTCACCTCTCTATCCAGATGACGTTCACGTCCTTCCCTATTTTCCTTGTCCTGGGACCTGGAAGTGCTGGCCTTGGTCTTCATGTCCACCTTTTCTCCTGAAAGCACTCGCTTCACTGCATCATCGCTGGACATCTGCAGGTCAAGTGCAGGAGAATCATTCAATTTAATTACAGTAATATTAACAGTTGTTTGATTAGTCAACTAGGAGTGTGAAGAAGACTGTCCTCCAAACGGAGAGCCTGGATTTAAATGACTTAGAAAGCATTTTCTCTTTATTAAACAAAATACTAAAACTGTAAAAGTTAAGAGGCTAATCTGTTGCTGACATCAACCTCCCTGTTCAAAATGACTGCAGCACAACATAACACTGAGTCAACAACGTATAAGTTCTATTTACCAGTATTAAAGCGATATTCCACCTTGTTAGAATAAGCCACTCAGTATGTAGGTGGAATATCGCTTTAAGCAGTCTTCAAAGTAAAATTTAGCATTTCAGATGTTTTATTTAAATATACCATCTTTGATTTCTTTCATTTAATTATTAGACTATTATCTCGCAATTCTAAGTTTCACCTAATTCTCTGTCAAGTTTGTGTCAAAGATGAAAGGGCTGCTGCCCTGAAAACAGTAAAAAAAAAAAAAAAGTTATCCAATCAGATTTTTTTGTTGTTGTCTCCATGCAGAGAAAGATTAGAGCTGCCTCACTCATTGGTTAGAACTTCATCACTGGGACAGACATTGTGATTTACAGTGGGTGGGACCAAAAATTAGCCCCTTAGGCCTTCCCAAAGAACAGGGCTGTCCTGCTTGTAATCTAGAGACGAAGCACATAAGACCAATGTTGTTTCTAGGTGGCTAGCTTGATAACATTGCCACACCGTGTAGCAGAGATCTGCAAAGGACTGTAATATTTTGGAGACTGAAATTGTGTTTGTCCCCGAGTCTGCCAGAAAACAATTTTCAGAAACTTGAATATCCGTCATTAAAGCTACTTCTACTGGTGCAGGGCAGCAGGCAGAGTTGTGTTGTTGAACAGAAATAATATCACTGTGGATATGTTGCATGTACTGAAACAGAGAAATAAGAACGATAAGAAGAAACTCAAAATGATTCGTACAGGCCCATTACAGCTATTACTATCAAACACAAACTTATCCAACTCATCCAAATAAATAGTAACAGAGTAAATGGCTACCGTCTACTGTTCAATACAAGTTTACATGCAGAAAACTCATGACAACTACATGCTGCAGACATCTGCTATTGTCACAGGCAACCTGGCTGCCTGCCACTTATTATATAAGTTTTGCCCGAACTGAAGTCCCGGCTCTAATAGTCACGGTTCACCACTGATACAACATCTAAAAAAGCACAAGAAATCGCCAAATCACTCAGAAACAAAGTATTTCTGCATTTTCTTTCATTCATCAGCAAGCATGTGGCATGTATTTGACCAGCTGCCATTTCTGACTCAGCTTAAAAATTATTTATCTGAATATATCTTACTACTTTCAGAGATAAATGGTGGCATTCTCATATAGTTGTCAAGTTTTCAAAAACCTGAAATAGGCTACTAGCTCTTTTTGCAGTTGTAACCAGATGTCAGCAAAATGTTGCATAAGATATAAATCGCCAAGAACTGTCAACATGATATGATATCAAAATACTGTCTGAAGAACAACTATGCAACTATCTCACAGGCACCAGCACCGTGACAGTTTACACTCTATCTCCAGGGTTCAGTTAAAATATTTCAAAGTTCTCTCTGAGGTGGCTCCACAATTTCCCCAAGAGTATATATATATATATATATTTATAAAACTCTCTGAATTTTCTCATTATATTGTGCCATAACTTTATTTGTTTCTCCAGCATAACATAAACAGCATGATCAATGAATGAAGGGGACACATTGGAGAACTGGGGAGTGAGTGTTTCCAATTTTCCATTCAGCTTTTCTCTCTCTATTTGTGTGTGTGTGTGTGTGTGTGTGTGTGTGTGTGTTTGTGTGTGTATGTGAAGAAAACAGACCTTGTTGAGGCAGCACTTGGCTATTGCCTGCAGCAGCTCATTGGTTTTCTCAGGCTCATGGCCGGCAACGATGCGTACTGGCTTTGCCGCCAGGGGCTCGCCACTCACCAGCATCACTACATCTATTGCTTTCTGGAGGAAGACAATCTTGGAGTCCTTATCCTAGAAAGAGAAAAGATGCTGTGATGAGCAGGAGAATACACAGGGGAGATAAGAGATAGGATGCGGTTGTGAAAGCAAAGAAACTCCAATGGGAGTTATTTTCCAACAGTTTAGAATGGTTAAACCCTTGAGATACACATATCCTTTCTGTGTTCAATACAAGTTACTCCTAACATGCTGCAATCAGTCCTGCATACAGAGTGCAAATTAGTATATTTTACCAGGCTCTCAATACATTACCAGAGCATATTTTACCAGCATTTGGCTGGTAGCTGATGCTAATTTTGTGCCCTGCATGCATAGTTGTTGAGTAGTAAACAC
>JAJHUR010092671.1:13859-31350 GCA_027495735.1 Lutjanus campechanus
TATCTTACTACTTTCAGAGATAAATGGTGGCATTCTCATATAGTTGTCAAGTTTTCAAAAACCTGAAATAGGCTACTAGCTCTTTTGCAGTTGTAACCAGATGTCAGCAAAATGTTGCATAAGATATAAATCGCCAAGAACTGTCAACATGATAAGATATCAAAATACTGTCTGAAGAACAACTATGCAACTATCTCACAGGCACCAGCACCGTGACAGTTTACACTCTATCTCCAGGGTTCAGTTAAAATATTTCAAAGTTCTCTCTGAGGTGGCTCCACAATTTCCCCAAGAGTATATATATATATATATATATATATATATATATATATATATATTTATTTATAAAACTCTCTGAATTTTCTCATTAGATTGTGCCATAACTTTATTCATTTCTCCAGCATAACATAAACAGCATGATCAATGAATGAAGGGGACACATTGGACAACTGTGGAGTGAGTGTTTCCAATTTTCAATTCAGCTTTTCTCTCTCTATTTGTGTGTGTGTGTGTGTGTGTGTGTGTTTGTGTGTGTGTGTGTGTGAAGAAAACAGACCTTGTTGAGGCAGCACTTGGCTATGGCCTGCAGCAGCTCATTGGTTTTCTCAGGCTCATGGCCGGCAACGATGCGTACTGGCTTTGCCGCCAGGGGCTCGCCACTCACCAGCATCACTACATCTATTGCTTTCTGGAGGAAGACAATCTTGGAGTCCTTATCCTAGAAAGAGAAAAGATGCTGTGATGAGCAGGAGAATACACAGGGGAGATAAGAGATAGGATGCGGTTGTGAAAGCAAAGAAACTCCAATGGGAGTTATTTTCCAACAGTTTAGAATGGTTAAACCCATGAGATACACATATCCTTTCTGTGTTCAATACAAGTTACTCCTAACATGCTGCAATCAGTCCCGCATACAGAGTGCAAATTAGTATATTTTACCAGGCTCTCAATACATTACCAGAGCATATTTTACCAGCATTTGGCTGGTAGCTGATGCTAATTTTGTGCCCTGCATGCATAGTTGTTGAGTAGTAAACACGGTCAAACTTAGTCCTTTAGTTGGGTACCAAAACACGGTGCCAATATGGCACCAGTTCCAACACAGCTGGTACCTACCGGACTAAATCATCACACAGATTATGGTGCCTCATCTGGATGCCAGATGCTAGAGCTGTCAATTGAAATAGTTTCCCTCTATTAATGTTACAGACACAACACCAAAGGCGCCTAGTTAACATTAGAGCAACACTAACTCTATGTGGCTCTGGCACCAGGTAGCCTTTTGTTAGCTAGTAGCTACTTTAAACATAGTTAAAATGCCAAGCTAAATGGTCCAAAGTGTGGCTTTACTTCACTTAAAATGATTCCAGCAGCCAGATGAGTCAGTTCCCTACTCAGTATTTGTATCAGTCTAATATGGCCAAAATCACTTGATTGGATACTGCGGTAAAAAGAAAGTATAATCTGACACAATTGCTTGCTGATACGATTGCTTCGCTAAACTTTGACGCCGTGAAGAGAGAAGTATCACAAGCAACACAGATGACATTTATATTAATTTTAAATATCTGAATGGTGCTGACCAATCAAAAATGCTGCTAAAAATTCTGTGTGTGAAAAAGTTTAAATAAAATAAAGCAGCAGCATTGCATAACTCATGAGTCATATTGTGGGCTATATATGTCTTCCTTTATGGGAGTAGAATATTTGCTTCACAGTTTGAGCATGATGTTTTTAGATGGCTAAGTTTAGCAAAATGTATACATCAACAAGTATTAATACATTAAAGGTATTATTAACAGCTTAGCTGTTTAAGAGAGAGGGAAAAAGGTATCGGAATGGTATTGGTATTGGCAGATACTCAAGGTTGCAGTATCGATACTGGTATTGAGTCATGCCTACCAACAGTGGGAGGGATGTCTAATAAATGTTTAAAAACAACTGTGTGTAAAGGGGGGAAGTATCTGCTCACAGATTAAATCCTGAATCTCAAGGGGCCAATAATATTGGCTTTTGTAAGGTATCAGTAAAGGGGAAATGGAAAATATGGATCTACAAAGACTGCTTTCAAAAAATAAAAATCAAACAAATATACACTCCTCCTTTGATTTAATGCTTGAATTCTTGTATGCATGTAAATAAAACAGGCCCCGTTCCAGACAAATGACCCGACTAAGCAGTGCTTCTCGTCTATCAGCCTGCTGCATCTGAAAGGTCTGCCAACTGTGTAACATAAGGACTTGTAGCTGGTGCAACCACCTGGCCCTTCTGTCTGTGTAACATCTGATAATAAGCTGGCCTTTGCAGTGTTGCTCCCTTTACCTGTCACATCTCTATTGAGTAACGTGCTCCTGCGCAGGTCCTCTGTAGACAATGAATAAAATGGCAGGCTTCATGCAACAACTCACATTCTGTGATCATGGTTCAGCCTTATTACAACCGAAAATGTGGGAGGTCAGGTTCATGACGGCTTGTAGTCACCATGACTAACGTTTTGGGGTTATGAGTAAATCAAATTTAAAATACATCAAATATAAGAGCCAGCTTTCCAAACAAATCAACGTCACATCTGTTCGTTCTGCTATAATTTCAAAGCATTACAATCAATATTTAAATATAATGTAAAGCAACAATTAATGTGTATTCTGAGTTTGTCACACCACAGAAACGTGTTATAAACCACCCACTCAAATTTGAATGATTAAAAAAATGCTAAGTATATAAAATTAAGTCACCAAACCATGTTTCAGGTCTGGTTCAGAAATCATGCAAACAACAGTCCTACCTACCTACCTGTCTAACTCCACAATTCAGGACTACATTGTTCTCTGACTATGTTTTCAGCAGCTACTATACGTTCAAACATGGGTAATGTGTTTAGAAGAAATACTCCCTTTTTACTTTACATGAACTTTAAGAAAGCAAATCATTCAATATAGGCTATATTTGGAGGGGGCCCCTCTCTACTCAATATATACCTACAGTTTTCAGTCAGCTGGTTGCACCTTCTAGAAAAGGCCTGTGACAGAAGTGCATGAAGCAATAATGTTAAATTCTAGGGATACACAAAACCATTTGCATGCCATCTGTATCGGCCTATAAAGGCTTTACAATGAAATGTTGTATCGGCCCTAGAACTGGGCAATTGGATGAATATATTGCCTATTGACGATGGGCTGAATCCATCACCGATTGCTTTTTCTGGCCAATATTTAGGGCAATATTTGTCATTTTATTTTGCTAATGTAATAGTCTGCAGAGTGACAGCCTCTGCTCTGCACCGCGCTCTTATCCAGCGGCGCAGCACACACCCACTCAACCGACCATGAGTGAGCTGAGCTGGGTGACGATAAGATTCAGATTCTTTACACTCTTTTCACGCAGTGAATTAAGGATTTATTATTATTATTTTGACAAAACCAGAGTTGGTGATTGAAGATATCGCCAATGGCTGATGGATGGGCTGACAATGGTCATTTGGAAAATTTTAACATATCACCCAACTCTTATCAGCCAAACAGCAGGCTGACATTTCTGCCAATATGACAAGCCAATAGGGTGACACTTCAGTTATACCCAGGGAATGTGAGTATGTCTGTGGCAGGGAGGTCTGAAGTGGATAGCAAAGTTGCAATGAATTGCCCAACATCGAAGTCAAATCACATTCCTTCAACACTGCAAATCTAATTGGAAATTTTAAGCACAACATAAGCGCAAAATTATAACTTAACAATAATAAGCAACGACAATTGTCTGTTGATGTACAGTTAAGCCCGTTATCCTGAAAACAAAAGCCCACTGCTCTGAAAATACACACTGTGGAGTTGGAGTTCAGTGGCTGCCTGTCTCAATGCCTGCCAGACTCCATTAACATACTGCTCAATTTCACTGTTATAACAGTCTACTGCTTCTAAAAGATTATTAATGATTTCTTACAACTCATAAACAGACACTTACTCATTCAGTGAACATTCGGAATTGATTTTATCTCTAATAGAAACAAAACAGGCAAACAATAACAGTTACCTGCCAGAAAGGAAATTTCAAAGGAGGATGCTGTGGCTGTAGTGTTGTTGTCAGAGAAGCGAGTATTTCAACTTGGCATGTTTCCTTAATCTCTGATGATATGTCATGGTCATTTTATGATTTATTACAGTATATTATATTATATATATATATAAGTATATTACAGATTTGTCCTTTAATTCCACTACAGGAGAGATCCGATGTTCTCTGCAATTTGGTGGAAAAAATGTGTGATGTATCAGTATAGGAAAATATTGGCATATCATTTTACCAATATTGTGCATCCCTATTAAATTCTTAACACAACAAATTAACATTATTAAATTACAGTAACTTGCCCGTTGTAAGGCATCTGGTTTCAAACACTGGCGTTTATCAAGGTCTAGCATCGTTCTATCCACTATTGATCTGGGGTCAGCTCTCAAACAGCAGACTTGAGTTCTGACACCTTGGCAGGCCCTCTCAGTCATGTCCTGCCAGATCCTCTCACTCAGTGTGTCACACAGGCAGCGTGTAGGGTTACCCCCACACATGGACAACCTCAGACTGTCCCATGTAACGCACAGGTGATCTCATACAAAAGGAGGGCTGCTGCTTTGGACTTAAATACATATTCTCTCCATAAGCAAGCACACTAAGAGAGTCAAATGACTGTTGACCAAAGTATACTGACATCAGTTTTGTGTAGCAGGAGGCCACAGGTTACTAAAAAAAACAACAGCTGAACAGTTTAACCTGGTGGACACAGTGTGGTGAACTTACCTTAACATTATCTGACTTCATTTCGTTTTCTCCATACAAGCCTTTCATAAAACCTGTGGTCTTTATGACCTGAAAATGGTGAGAAATAAAGGTTTCACACTCAGTTGGCAGATAATTTACAACATTAAGCATTTCATACACTTATAACTTAAAAATACATGCTATAAACCACCATTAGCTATAACACTCTGCGTTGAAAATTCAGTTGTTTAATAGCTCAGCCATCCAGTCAAACACATTGCTAATCAGAAGAAAGGAGTCGCACATGCCGCCACACTTCCCTTTATCAAATATACATGAATCTACAGTGAAATATTAAACTACCCAACAGGTGGAGAGTGGAGTTGAGGTCACAGCACTTATGTTCAGAACTGTGAAACAGATTTTACTGTGCTTGACACCTCGTGTCAAAGGGTTTGGTTGGTTGCGTTTTGGCAATTTGGAAATGAAAAAGAAATAAAATGCAGTTGAGAAACGGAACCAAATATTTCTACTGACTGATGGGTTCAGCGATTTAATTTGCCCACATGATTTTCAAGTTCAATCTGAATCAGGAAGTTACATAATAAATATTTTACCTATTAGAGCTACAACAAATAGTTGTTCAATCCATTTAGGGCTGCAACTAACAATTATTTTCAATGTTGATCAAAAAAGCTCAAGCTGATGTCCTCAAATGTCTTGTTCTGTCCTCAACACAAAGATAATAGGTTTACTGAAATCAGAAATTTTGGACATTTTTTTTTCTTTAAGTAATGACTCAAATCTATTATCAAAATAGCTGGCAATGAATCTAATAAGTGATTAAAAAACAATTAATCCATTAATCATTGCTGCTCTAAATAAATCAGTTGTCTACTTTTAAATTAATCACAAACTATTTTAATCATCAATTAATCTTGGTTAAGGATTTTTTTATAACTAACTATTCTGCTTCTCAAATGTGAATATTTTATATTTTATTTTTCTTCAGTCCTCCATGACAGTAAACCAAATATCTTTGGGTTGTGGTAAAAAACAACACCTTTCCCATTTTCTGACATTGTATGGACCAAACAACTAATCGATTAATTGAGAAAATGATCAACAATTTAATTGATATGATAATGATATGTTGTTGGTTGCAGTCATACCATTTATACCATCTGTGAATAACGACTTTTTTCATAGCATCTAACTCATCCAGTCACTAAGTGTGTGGTGTGTCCCCTGAATGTTGCAGATGAAATCACAAGCTTGTGATTAGGAGCTGATCCAAGTTTGTACCTGACCGTCTCTTCACCTGACAGTAACAGCTGCTGTGGCTCCCTAAACTGCCAGGGAATCAGACATGTTACTTCACTTGTTTAGCAAGCAGCTTTGAACAACGCAGACTAGGGTTGCAAATTGTAAGCACTTTCCTTCATTGGCAATTAACAATTAACAATTGATTACTCGTTATCCAAAAAACACAAACAATTTTGCTTACACCAGATAGTACCAAATGTGTTTTCCCTCCTCAATCAAACCTGTATTTCCAAAGCAACATACTACCTATTCTCTGACGGTATTTTGAAACAAATAAAGACATGGAGGTCTACATATTAAACACATATACTTGTATATCAGATAACATGCGGATCATAAAAAATATTCTGTTATATTTCAGATCTTTATTTGATGGTAGATTAATTTATTTTTTTCTTGATGGAACAAATTCTTAACGAAAGATTGATCAATCATCAGTTAAACCTTATCACCCCTAACACAAACAGAATCCAAGAATGATAACAAGGGTTTACATATAGTTACAAAGCGATTACGTATCAAACAGTCCAGCTATAATAAGCTGCTCAGCATCCGTGATCCCAACGTGAGAGCTTCGCAGAACCAGACAAATTTAACTAGTGTAGTACTCAGAATAGTCTCACTATAGTTAGTTAATAGTGGACAAATTGGTTTGTTGATCCCTGTGTGGGCTCAGGTCGTGCCTAGCAACTAGACGACGCTATAGGCTATGCTAACTACACAACTAGCTTACCCGCTATATTAACTTAATCGACAACATAGTGAACGTTAGCAACTCCTTCTTTGGTTAATGGTTCATACAACCTTATTCGTATAACAGCGGACAATTTGATAGCTTGAGAAAAGCTGCAGAAGCTGAAACGTTACTACGAAGTTAATGTGAGCTAACTTATCTGGTTAGCTTAGTTCATGATAGCGCTGGTGTGTTAGCCAGCTAACTGTCTCGCTTCTCTGTGTTTCAAAAGATATAGCTCCAGGCCTTTTCAATAAATACAGGCACAAGAGATCCATGGTACGAGTCAAACAAACGCCAATTTGCTAACGTTATCGTAACGTTAGCATGTCAGCCTCACCTCACTGAAGATGTCGTGTAGGTATCGAAACGGCGGCTTGCTTAGCAATTTCTCCGTGAGCGGTGGTTTCTTTATAACTTTGCCCAGCGTGTCCTGGGTCTTTTTTACTATCGTGCCATTCATGGCAGTGGGCGAAAGTGAAGCTAAGTAGTCCAAACGCAGAAGAGACAGCGAAAACTAACACGGAGTGAAAAAAACTTGGTGGTTCAGTCGCTTGGTTGCTATGTCAATATTCTGCAATCCCACAGTGCATCATTAATGAAGACTGCGCCTGCGCCGAGGGTTTACGGTTGCTAAGCGCTGCTTGTGACCATAGCAACAGCTAACAATCTGCAACAAAGCTGTAGTAGAGCAATAATAGATAACTGTTGTTACTCTCAAGCAGTGCTAGTATTCTATTAGACATTTGTGTGACATTTTGTCATAATTAGCATGTGAATTCTTGGGTTTTGGCCAAATTCGTGTTTTGTAAGGTCATAGTGACCTTTGATCACCAAAATGGAATCAGCTTATCCCTCGGTCCAAGTGGACATTTGTACCAAAATTGAAGAAATTCCCACCAGTCATTCCTGAGAAATTCATTCATTCATTCATTCATTCATTCATTCATTCATTCATTCAACCTTTATTTGAACTTGGAAATACATTGAGGTAGAGACCTTATTTACAATGTAGCTGAGTAAAACAATAAAAAATAAAAGCACTTAGACACAGAAAAAGCCAAAGAGAAACTTTAAAGTGAAACATAAAAGTGGCAACAAGAATTAGAAAGCAATAAAACCCCAATTAAAAATGGAAAATAAATAAATAAATAAATAAATAAAAGCATCAATAATGAATAAAAACAGTAAAAATGTAAAACCATTAATCAGGTAAAACAGGAACCGGGAGAGGGCCACCCAGCCTTAGCATACAAATCACAATGGTGGGTGTTGTATCTATCTCCAGAGATAAATCTTGAGGTAGAGTGATAAACAGAGTCCAGGAGTGGCAGCAGAGGCGTGCATGTATAAAACATCACCATAGTCTAGGACCGCATTGCATTCACAATGCAAAGTTACACTGACTTTTGACCTTTGACCACCAAAAATGTTATCTTTTCTCCTCATTTTTGAGTCTAGTTTGAGGAAATTCTCTTCAGGCATCCTTAAGATTTTGCGTTTACGAGAACGGGACTACCCAAAAACACAATGCCTGTGACCACAGTTGTCACCAGTGTGAAAAAAAAAAAAAAAGTAAATAAAAATGTTTTTCAAGGTTTTTCAAAAGGTTGAAGCCCCAACATGCCAAGGTGACTTGAAAGACATCATTTACACCATATTTTTAGCCACAATCTTCACTGTTGATCCTTAGCTTGAAGCCACGTTCACATGCACATGCACACCGTCTGAACTGGGTGTGTGTGATGTGACATGTGTGTGCACAAGTGAACAGCATGTCAGGGCTTTAGGAGACTTTGATTACACTGGATGGGTAGGATGGAGGCATTTTATGTTTTTCTTTTTTTATGTTTGAAAACTGGTCTCCATTCACTTAAATTGTTTTCCCGTGAAACTCCAGCAGTGTTTTGTGGACTAAAAAACTAAACTCAACCTTCAACCGGCATGAGGGTCAGTACATAATGACTGATTTCTCATTTTTGGGTGAACTGTCCCTTTAAGGTGATGATTCTATTTTTCAGTTTGAACTTTTTAAAAAAATTTGCATTGGCTATGCCATTATTAGACTATCAAGTATTGATTAGTACAGATCAACACATCTTTGCAGAGTGTTTTTTTTTTTAAATTAAATATTGAAATTGTGACACCCTTAGTTTAAAGAGATGACACATGTATGTGCAAGTTTTGTGCAGTACAGTACAGTGTATTGCTGAGCCCTCCAGTGGTATGTTGTGCAACTTGATTGATGAGCCTCACTCAACATTTACTAGCCAGGCACCCCTTCCCATTACAGCCAACAGTCAGATTCTTTGAAATGAAAGTTAAGTGAGGTCAGCTTCCACATTACAGGTAGTCATTTTTTATTTTTGATGTGACACACTGAGACCCTGTGTAAACAGTTTGTGTTTGATGATTGTCAGCTTAGTATCCATCAGTCTTTATCACTCTGCACTTTGTACGTCACTTTTAGCAATTCAGATTCAGTCGCCCTTATTTATAGTACACTACTTTGATATTCCTGTTTGGTGAGTTCAGTTTAAAGAAAACAAATCGGACAAAAGACAGGGTGTACAGCAGGACTGAGTGCAGATGCTTTTTGCTTCATGCTGGCAAGGTAAGACATTTACTACGTGACTTCAAGAGATAGAAACACTTGAATTATGAATTAGTTTTACATCTAAACCACCATAGTTTCTGTGATAATAGTTAGATACCTCCTATAGTTACAAGCTTGCTACTAAAATGTGATAATAACAGGGATTTGTGGGATTTCAAGTGATTGTTTTAGTTATGGCGATGGTACAGTGATGTATTGAGTCAGCTTTTGTTCAAATGTTATAAAGAATCAGATACAGTGCAGTAAAAGTTGTTTTTTTCATTTTCAGTACAAAAACACACATGATTAATATGTACTGAAATACAGCTCACATAAATTAATACAACAGGATAGTGGCAGCTGTAGCTTTTAATATAAGTGTAAATAATATATAAATTCTTTCAAAGCCACTTCATTGACATTGTCAGTATTAACAGCCATTTAAATCCCAGTCTTGTGAAGCTTGTTTGGTGAGTCAGGTGGTGGTGGTGGTGCAGATATCAGTACAGTGTGGTGTTACCAAACCCTGTGATTAGACTGCAGTGAGTCAAAAATATAATCGTCTTTCAAATGAACGTCTCACTGAATTTGACCCTTGATCTAATTGCCGACTGTCATTGCAGTTCTCTCAGAGGGCAGGCAGTGATGCTTCGCTGGGTCTTGTTCGTTTTGCTCTTTGGCATCTGTGCCAGCGCCGGGGAGCAGAAGAAAAAGAAAGCCAAGCCCGAGTCCTTGTCAAGAGGTGCGTGATCCTCCTTTGCTCAAGCAGCATGTACATGCAACTTTAGTTTCCATCTGAAGAATCACGACCAGAGGCGAGAATTAACAAAGTATGAACACTTTGTTACTGTACATAAGAAGATTTTTCAGGTATCTGTACTTTACTTGAGTATTTATTTTTAACTTTATACTTTCATGCCGTACATGTGAACACAAATATCTGTACTTTCTACTCCTTACATTATCAAAACAGGCTCATTACTTTAGTGTGAATGCATTTAAGGGGAATTATTGATTATTTTTTATTTTGCATCATTGCAACCACCTTCGCAACATTAACACAGACAAAGACAAAAAAACATAATGATACACAACAATATGTAATCTGATTAAAACTACGTAACAATACATGACAAGAAAAACAACGCAAAAGACATAAATAAAGATGTAATAAAACATAACAAGATGAAAATAACAACATAACAATACATAATGCATAACAAGATGAAAATGACATAATACATAACAGGACAAAAACAACGTAAAACAACATAACCAGACATAATAAGATATAACAAGATGAATGCAACATAACAATATGTAACATGAAAATGACATAACAATATGGAATGAGACAGACACCATGTAATAATACATAAGAAGACAAAAACAATGGAAAAGACATAACAAGATGAAAATGACATAACAAGACAAAAACGGCATAAAACACGTAGCAATCAATGTAAAAGGCATAACAAGATGAAAAAGACAAAAGACACAACAAGACAAAAACGTCATAGAAGACGTAAAATGACGAAAATGACATAAAAGTTGTAACAAGATTTTTTTTAAAAAGGATGAAAAAGATGTGGAGGACATACTGTAAAAGACACAACAAGACAAAAACATGATAAAAGATGTAAAAAGACAAAAAAGATATAACAAGTTGCAAACAATGTCAAAGACAACAAGAAACAGAGGGAGGGAGGCTTGATGGTGGATGAAATGTGAGGTTCAGGGAGCTTTACACAGAAACAGTCAGTAGAAATGTCCTTCAGAGGACAACTTTCACTTTTATACTTTGAGCACATTTCAGAGCCTGGACCTTTTCACTTTTACTGCCGTAAAGAAGTTGAATCAGTTCTTCTATTTTGACCTTTTTTGACATAAGACTCTACTTCTACTTGAGTAAAAAATGTGTGCACTTTCTCCACCTCTGATCATTAGCCAACTGAATTCGTAGCTGTAGCTCTTGCTTGAACCACAGTGTACCACATTCTTTCTTATTGACTTTATCCCTGTTCTGTCCTACAGGATGGGGCAACGGTATTAGTTGGGTGAAAAGTTATGAGGAGGGCCTGGAAAAGATGGTCAAAAGGTAAGACTCTTCACCTTGATAACAATCTTGAATATCTGATGATTCTGTTTGGATATGATATTAAGCCGTGAGGATAAAATATAAATGAGAAAGTGCCATTTTTCCCTCTTAAATCCTTGATCTAGCTGCATCCTCAAGGTTTGGGCAAAACAGATGGTATGCATATGAATTATGAATGAATGAGTTTCACTTATCGCTCATTAAAAGTCTGAAAAGAAAAACATTGTGAGATTCTTCTTATATATCAGTCATCTTTTAGAAATGGGACAAAAATGTATATAGAGGGGACTTTTGATTTTTACTCTTCAATTATACTAGAAAATATATTTTAAAAGATCAAACTTGTAGCTATTAAACCTTGTAACTGACCAACATCTGAGTGATTACACTTTTCATTAAATGTAGACGCCTCAGGGGGTTGACAAAATGTTACATTTCTTAATTTCACAGCATAGTCGTAGTGAGCAGACATTTTATTTTTAAAAGTGTCTCAGAGTTCTCATAATGTTAATCAAAATACACATTTTTAAACCATAATTCTTATTTAGCTTTGATTTAGAAGGGCTAATGAGTTGGCGTGTTATGGTTGAGACACATCTGATAGAAATATTATTTAATGAATTTGTTGAGAAAGTTCACCAGTGCTTGAGCAGAACTCCCACCTTTTTAAAAACCAAAAAGTGAGATGGGGGTCCTTGGGGTATAGCTGACCCTTTTTATGCCCGTTTAAATCATGTTTTTGTAAAAATCTGACAGAGTTCACAGAAATCTGTGACACAACTTTGAAGGGTCAACATTTCATTAAAAACTGATTAAAAACAAAGATGGTTGTGATATAATATATAATATAATATAACATTTTTACACCTGTGTTATCAGTAGGTATTGTTAGTTTTAGACTTTGAAGGCTTTGAACATGAAGTTTGAAGTTGTGAATTCTTGTCTGGGACAAGGGTGTTTTTCAGGCAAAGAGCAAATTTAGAAATGAAAAGAATTAAAGCAATTAATACATTTAATAAATCATCTATATTTCAATAATATAAATCCTTAAAGAACAAACTTTCACACAAAAAAATGGAATTAGAGTGCTGGTATTAATTTTGAAAGTTTTTTTTGTAGGACATGATTCATTCCAATTCTCAATGGCTGATTTACTGTATATTAATTATTAATTAACTATGAATACCATAACAGGACATTTTCATTCTACTCTGTCCATAAGGATGACGAGGTGACTTACTGGTTCGAGCTGGTGTTAAATATTGTATATAAGTAGAATCTTATTTGTCTGGTAAGTCTGGAAAGGGCACTTTGATTTCTCAGGGATTCTGCTGTGTGTGTATTATGTTGTGCAGGAATGCATTCACACCCATCATTGTGCTTAATGTGCTGAGGAATGTGTTGAGTTGTCTCTCTGTGGTTTTTCTCTCACAGCAAGAAGCCTCTGATGGTCATCCATCACCAGGATAGCTGCCAGTTCAGTCAAGGTACTGCAGTCACTCTGCTTTATTACAGCTGAGAAATACTGAATGTAAAAACAGAGGCTTGTACACCCTGTGCCGTCCTTCTCACCCAGAGCTGGGCTTGGTTTCATGGGGAACACGATGGGTGTGTTCCTTAATACCTGCCAAGCAGGCAGCGAAAATACGTTGGAATTATATTCATTAATCACACAGCTGGTTTCCTGGGAGTGAGCTCAACACATCAACAGTGAAGACCACCTGCAGGGCAAAATCTGGCTTCTACTTTTGATTTTTGTCAGGTTTGAGTTAAAAGGAGAATATTTCACAGCCTGCCTTTGAATGCTCGAACATACCAGTACTTCACTTGACAGTGAAAACATCATTACTCTGTTCACGACTCACCTATACAATTTTTAGGAGGCTTTAAATAAATTGTGTTTTATACGATTGTGTAATCTCTGGGAAGCAAAGTAGACGTGGATATTCTGCTGGTGGTTCCTTATCATGCTTGACACCGTCTGTGTCAGAAGTGAAGTCCATGGGTCAGAGGTTTATCAGCACAGTCTGTGATGACCAGGGGAGTTTCTAGGAGGGGGGTGCAGGGGTCCCATTCTTTCATAGTAAATAGGTGGTAATTACCAAGTAATAGATTTGAAATTTCTTAGGAAGAACCCACAGATTACCTACAAATTACCCCTAAATTTCATGGTTAAGAGTGTTAATTAACAAATACCATTATCATGTAGTTGGTGGTAGATACAAAATAACACATTTGAAATTTCTTAGAAATTACCCACAAATTTCATGATAAGTATGTGATAAAAATGACACTTAACACTTGGGTAATTTATAAGATATTTCATATACGTTACTTGGTATGTAATTACCACCCACTACATGAAAACGGTACTTGCTAATTATGACATAATTGACCATGAATTTTGGAGGTATAGTCATTTTTGGGTAATTTCTAAGAAATTTCAAATATATTACTTGGTAATTACCTTTTTTTTTTTTTACCATGAAATTATGGGGCCTGGAAATTTCACTGTTACCGTGATTGGTTATCTGTCCATTGAAAGGCGGGAACTTGGTTCGAACCAGCTGTTTTATGAGTAAATGTGTGTTGTTTTCTATTATATATAGCCTACCTTTAATTTTTTACAATGTTAATTTATGTAAATAATAAATCATAAAAATAAAAGTATTTTTCATGATAGAGTGTTGAGGATGAGTTAAGCAGTCTCAGAGCCTGAAGAAAGAGGGACAATGGGGGTACAATTTCTTTTTGAGGACTTAAAGAATAAAGTCTGGAAGTTTAATATTTTAATTCACTCAGTTGTGTGGTGATTGCTAAGATTATCTATATTAAAAAATAAAAATAAAAACAGGAATGTAAAAAAAAACTGTAAGAAACTGTAATGTTAATAATTGAAATAGGTCAGAGAAATAGTACATTAATGTGCACATGTATGCACACACACATCCTTCTTGCCACCCCTGCATAAGTCAGTGTCTCACTTGGGCCACCCCAGCCAAAAAAAAGTCTGGAAACGTCCCTGGTGACAACAGAAAATGTCGGACCACATTTATACTTCCTGCTTGCACGTGTTTCTTTTTGAATTTTTATTGGCGGGTTGCAACCCCATGAAGCTTTTGGGAGCATATAAAATATCTATATAATGATTACTTTAATTAAAATGAGTTCTTTTTTTCTAATCTGAAATCTAAGATTAATAGGATTCTTTCAACAGAGCTGAAGAAGGCATTTGTTGCTGAAAAGACCATCCAGAAAATGGCCAAAGAGGATTTCATCATGCTCAACGTGTTGGTAAGTAAACTGAGCATATATGAGTGAACATTTTTCTATGTAAACAGTGAACACATGCAGAAATGGCAGCAAGTAGTGAAAAATACTGACCAAGACTGACACAAAGGTCTAATAACTATATGAACACTTCATATGCACTATGATGGCTACTGGATATAGAGTTCCTGCAGTATAGTGTCTTCAAAAATACATGGATAAATATTGATACTGAATATTTGAAATGATTTTGATACTCACTTTTCACAGTATCAATACTAGAGCAGCAACTACTTCTATCTGTGTGCTCCACGTGTTTGGACCTATTTTTTAAGTGCACTTAAAAAGAGGAAAAACAATGTAACAAAACGTAACAAGACAAAAAAAAAAAAAAAAAAAAAAAAAAAAAAAAAAAAAAAAAACGACATACGAAGACGCAAAAGATGCAGCAAGACAAAAAAGACGTTACAAGATGAATTATGCTGTAAAAGATGTAACAAGACGATAGATAGTGCAAAACATGCAACAAGACGCAATAATGAAAAAGATAAAACATGATATAACAAGATAACAAACAACAAAGATGACAAGAAGAGAAAGATGTTACCAGACCAAAAATGATGTAACAAGAGAAAAAAAAAATTTCTTCAGCATACAGTCATGAATGTGCACAAAAAAATTAGGTGGATCAGGCCAGTAGGATGCAAGATCAGCTGCAGACAAGCGGCACATCCACTGATCATGTGCACACACACACACACACACACACACACACACACAAGCAACCGCGTGACAATAACAATATCAGGTATAATTACTGCCTGTATGACTGACTGTCTTCTGCTGTTTTTTCTTGACAGGAAGAGACTGCGGACGGGAATCTGGCCCCTGATGGACACTACACTCCCAGAATCCTATTTGTCGGTAAATTCTTACACCATTCATCATGACATAGAATTGGAAATGGGGAGGTCAATTCAAAATATTCATATCCCTCATGGTCCTTTGAGACTTGGTCAAATAAGAAATCTTACTTTACTATCCTCTGTCCAGTGTTGCGCATGAACACATCAAGAGAGCGGCGTTCATTGAACACTGCACACGGTGAACTGAACAAATCAGTTTGGAATGAATGAATCTGAGCGTGGTTCACTCCTGAGAGAGATAACGGAGCTTACATCATGAGCTGATAAAAACCAGAAATTCTGTGGTGTATCAGTGAAGTGTATGAACAACACTGCAGGCTGGAGTCTGTTAACAGTGAGAAACACACAGACCATGTTATACACTCATCACCAAACATCTGTATCTATGGAGAAACATTTCTGACAATATGATGGAAAAAAGAAAATCCTATAAGTCATTATAATGAGAAACTTTGTCAAAATTATGTCTTGGAATCTCTAAATAATGATGTAAAACACTGACTATATATATCTCAAAATAATGAGAACGTTTTTTTTTTTTTCAAAATGACTGCATACTAAATCTTTATTTTATGATAGTAAGTCATTACTCTCAGAAAGTCTCTCATTGTTTTTTAAAATAGGGGAGACCAGGGGCAATTGTAACTTATTTCTTCTTTAAATTTTCCTTCATAACTCACAGACTACTTGAAATACAAATTATATTTTGATATGAGAAACATAAATCTGTGCAATAATACAACTGATCTGTTTTCACCACAAGGACAAGACTGTGATATTACATTTCATACAGAAATTCAGAGAGTTACCATTGCCACTTTGGTGAGGGCAGTTGTTACAGTGGTTGGGGGCAGCTGACAAACTTTTAAAAAAAAAAGTCATATTAACCCACTGTGTCTCAAATGAAAGCACACCTCAAAGTAAGCACATTACTGCTGTAATATCTAATAATGAATCAAATTTCTTGAGATGTACGCATTCATAGCAAAAGTCTATCTCTTTTTTAAATCATTTGAATTGAATGTAATTTTAAATTTACAAATAAAATAGATACAAAAACATGAATATTGTGCACCACTTAGTATAACGTCATATAGACCTCAGTGTCCCTGGTAGGAGGAAGTTTTATTTCAAATTAAATAAAAATAAATAAACAGAAGAAATGTGAATAGTTCAAAATTTTAAAAAAAAGTGAAGCATGATCTCTGTGAAGTGAACTCTGAGCTATCTCTTTTTAAGTGTGAACTTGCACAACACTGCCTCTGTTTCTGTCAAAGCAGAGTATATCTGAAAATACTCTTTGGACTGACAGGACTGATTTATGCAAAATCCTCACAGTAATTTTTATGTCTCTTTTAGCAGAATAAGGATTCAGGCGTAACAGATGGCAGAGATACAGTATGGTGCTGATGAGAGGAGTAAAGGATAACTGGCTCAGTAGTTATGTGTTCTTAATGATGGTGTAGGAAGCGTTGGGGGAAACTAGGACTGGAGTCCTAAATAACTACTTACTTGTTGGTTTTCTCACTGAAACTGTCACCTGTCATCTGTGTGTTTCTCTTTCTTTCACATGTCCTCACTTTATTTTCACTTTCACGCTTGCTTTCCCCCTTTGATGTTTCATATTTTCTCTGCAAGTTGCTTTTAATGACTCTTACAGAGACACAAGAAGCAGTTAACGAAATGAACAGCAGTCAGATAACGCTGCTCCTCACCTGTATGTGTGTGTGTGTGTGTGTGTGTGTGTGTGTGTGTGTGTGTGTGTGTGTGTGTGTGTGTGCTGTCTCTTTTCC
>JAJHUR010092672.1:6564-20725 GCA_027495735.1 Lutjanus campechanus
ACAACTATAAAACCACATGGTCAGTCACTACACAGTTATTATTACTTCTTTCAATTAGCATTCACTGTCACTTACAGCAGAAAGCAGAACTTTCCATTCAGCTTTAGAACAATTCCTTATTTAATTCCTTAATGCTTAACATCCAATATAGGTTGTATGCTTTAAGTTGTGCTCAGACCAAACGCAAAACTAATTTTTGGCACCGTGTGGTTACATACAAAGTTAACGTAAAGGCACAAAGAGAATTTGAAACGGCCGATGTAAACAGATGTTAATGCAAAGGAGAAGACTTGGAGAAGAGTGAACGAAACCGCTGGACTACAGGGTCAGTTCTGAAAATATGCATCTGTTTCTTGATTCCAGCTGTTGGTTGTGGGCTTGCAGTCAGTGCCCAACTGGACATTCACTTCCCATGCCTTTTGATCTTTTGTTGTGCTCACATTTTTCACATTTTCATGTTATTTCTGTGAAATAAAATGTTTGGTTTAAACTTTTAACATGGCGCCTCTCTCTCATGCCTCATGGAGCCATGTTATGGCGAACTGGGTGCTAGCCCAGGACATTTACTATGAAAAAAGGTTTGTATTTCAGATCTGTGGATTAGGGTTTGGTTGTTATAGGTGAATATTTGCAGGTTGCAAAAATACTCCAAAAAATACTCCAGCAGCAGCATTCGGAAAAGTCATGTGAAAATTTGCTTTGCATTTGGTCCGAACACGCCTTAAGAGCTTCCCAGCAGTTAGGGAAATAAGTTGATGAATCCTATATTGATTATCTGTGACAGAAGCAGGAAGGAGCCTGACCGTTGTTGTTTCCCTGGGAGTTCCTGAAGGCCTCGTAGAATTTGGAGAGGTAGAGAACCATCAGCAGCTTGTCTGGTTCAGCCTCCACAGCCATCTCCTCTCCCCGGGTCACTGGCTGGATGCCAAACTCTCGCTCAGCCACGTCGAACGCCAACTGGTTGTTCCCCGCCACGTCCTCCTCGTTAAGAGAGTCAAAGTCACTGAGAAAGAACAAACGTGAGGTAATGTTAGCTTGTGAATTCACTTCACATCCTGCATAGTCCCTGTGCTCTGGCAGAAGCGACAGGGAGGAAAACAAAAGGCAGAAAGGGGATTTTCATAATCTAGTTGTTCCTGTTTTTCATTTAGAAAGTGATGGGAAAGACTAAAAGATAAAAGAATGTCAATCTGAATTAAATCAATATTTGCCTCAAATGACCTCCAGACTCCCAGTTCAACTGAAAGCTCGTTCTAAACTCCTAAAAACACACAATGTGTGCATTTCGCAAGAGCACACATTCCCAATTGAATCCACGCTCTAAATGGAGACGGTGTGTCATATTCTATTTCAACATTTCTGCAAACTGCATACCAGAACCAGTGTTGGGATATCATAAATTGTGTCTGACTGCAAAGCTGAGACTCTTGTGAGCCCAAGTGTATTCATGTGTGATGATCCAAGTCTCCACAGTAGACGTTTCATTACAGTGAGACCATGTTTTTGAAACTCACTGTATAAAATGACCTACAGTGACCCCTATGATAATCACAGCTCCGCGAAACTTCACAACCAACTAGAGCCCTGGAGCACTCAGAGGATGGATGGCTTTCCAAGGTATATGTGGACAATAATGAGGTTTTCTGTGCAATCCCCAGAACCCAAGCACTCATCATTCAATCACAGGAAAATGTAAGAAATCACCAAATGTCAAAGGTTTTTGATACCAAATCATAGTAGGAGTTTTTCTGTGGTGTTCCTCAAGGCCTTAGTGTCTTTATGTGGTGTTTTAGAGGGATTTTTAACCATTTTTATCAAGTCTCGAATGGTCAAATTGCTCATCAAATTGGTGTAATACATGGTACCAACCCAAAACCTGCTGCAACAACTTATAAGACATAATATAGCAAGGGAATACATCCATCATAATGTCATAACATGAAACTCAAGCCTCAAGCTGCACCATTCATGACCCAGTTTATCTGGGTACTGAAAACAAGGCAAGTAAGTTTAGCAAAATTCCCTTGGTGCCTGTTTTCGTGTGAAAACAAACAATCTTTTACAAGCTTGTGGTATTAGTCCCGGGATTGGCTGGAGCATTCAGCTCAAGCAGGCACTGCCTTCTGCTGCTGTTGTCAGAAAGTTTCAGTCACCTGCGTCCTCTTCAGACACGGCTTTTACTGTGACTGGATTTACCAGCTGAAAACATGATGTGGAAAGTGGGACTAATTAAGCACGCTGTGTCAAATTCACATCAGATATGTGAAGCTATGTGGAGGGATGAAGGGAGACGGCCAAGAGATCTCAACTCTCATCAAAGCTGATCAGCTGAAAACAGAAAAAGCATTATACAATCCACCATAGCGTCTCACTGGATTACAGAGATGTCATGTATGCTCATGCTGCTGTCACTAAACACCATCTACCCCGGTGTCAATTCATTACACAAGTTATCTATCGCACTCACCACTGTGAGTTATATGAAAAGGTTGGATGGTCTTCACTGTTATCTACACAGTCTTCAGTCTTCAGCTATAAGGCTTTGCTATGTAAGATGCCGAGATATTTAACATCTTTAGTTGACTTCAGAGCTGATAACCATGACATCAGATCACAGGACGGGCTGGTTTTAAAAGTTCCTCATACCAGGTCTGAATCTGCGACGGCTGGTCTCCGTTACTATGAACCTCACAACTGGAATGATCCGCAACGCAGCTTGAAGTTCGAGACGCTCTTTTCTCTGAGAGACTTTAAAGCTTTATTTTACATTTCTAATACTATTTGTCATTATTTTAATGAATTGGTGTGGCCATATTTGTGCATGAAGGTTGTTTTGATTGAATACGTTTTCTTGTTGTGATCTTGTGTTATTTGTTCTTAAGTCTGTCTTGCAAAAGAGATCTTGATCTCAATGAGATTTCATGAATAAATAAAACTTTAACTAACTAATTAAAGGTGCTGTAAGTGACAATATATCTTTACATAGCAAATAGTTGTTAGCTGACATATAGTGAGGCTGAATGTTGTATACTGCACCCCATTGTCTGGGTGAATGTTCTTTTCTGATTGGCCAGCAAGTGTGCGTTAATGCATAGCACAGCTGTCAAAGCTCACACCACGTCTTAACTGGAGGTGATATGAGTGAGCGAATGGCTGTTGCATCAGTTTATCTGAATGAGGACGTCCAAACCTGCTCTGCGCGTCAAGCCAACAGGCTGAGCGACGTGGCGCTTGCTTGAAAAATCGCTCGCCCTGGCTCAATTTCAGCAAGGTTTCCTGCACCTCCAACCTATTTTATCTGGTTAAAACTCACGTGACACCCTCAGCAAAGCAGTCGAAAGGGAGGACGAGAGACTAATTAATGTGGTTGAGAAGAAGCAGCACCTTTCATACGATCCACAGCGGGGAAAAAAAGTGAACTTTTGGGAGTAAAAAGTAAATTAACTTTCCTTCAACTCTATGGGACTAAGGCTGATTTAGGAAAATTCCATTAGTTACGAATAAATAACTCAGACATCGAATTTAGTCATCTGAAGAGGGAGAAATGTGCTGCTGCAACATCACTTGTAAATATGGACAGTTTGTTTGCTCGCATTGCTTTTAGTTATGAAACAGAGTTACTTGTTATCAACTGTGGCAAACCAGCTGAGTTTGGTTGTGAAAGGGACTAGAGTTATTCCTCATCATGAAATAAATAAGCTCTTGATTCATAACTTTAAATTTTGAGTGCACCAAAAAAATCTGCTAATGCTTTTATTTCATATTGTTGGCAAATGAGCATGGTATAAGGAGGATAATCAACTTGTTTTGAAGCCTCAACGTGAAGGCGAAGAACCACCCGACACGAAGTGAAACCTGCTCGATGATTATCCCTCACTTTACTAACATTTCTGAGCTGACTGTCTGCACACAACTGCAAAAAAAAAACAAAAAACAGATGGATTTCACACTGCTCTTCAGGCGACTCTTCACACACCAACAAAAAACCGCCAAGACCAGAATAACTGTCAACACTGAATAGACTGTGTATGCTTTTGTGTGTGTTCTCACATGAGCTCAGGCCTCTGGCGGTGTATGACAGCGCAGAGGGCCAGGCCATTCCTCCAGGAAGACGTGAGGTTGGTGACATCGACCCCTCTGTAGCCCTGAGTCTGCTTCTGACACCAGGTCAGCAGGCGGCCAGGACGCACCTCGGACTCTGCAGGAGAGAAAACAAAGGTCCCGTCAAGCTGGTGTCCTCCTCCATGGCACAATCAACCCCTCAATGTGACAACCCGTCAGTTGTGGGTTTTTAATGTATGTTTCTTGACTTTGCAGTACTTGCTTTTTTGTGTTTGTGCTTTTGAAAACCCACTTGGCAACAACAACCCTGATTTTGATACTGATTCACTTGAGCCTTGTGACTTGAAAGACTTGAATCTCCTCCCAGGCCTGAAGCAGAGTTAACTCTGGCAGACAGAGACGACATTAGGGCCACTGCACAAACTGGCCTACTTAAAAGATCTGCAGCACTCGGTTTGATGCGCTTTAAAATGCATAAGTGCAACTTCGGGGAGGATTTTGTGCGTATTTCACGGTTGATCTGTGGAGTGAAAGGAGGGACGGATTACTGAAAGCGTTTATTGATTCCTTTTCGATTAAAAGATGTTTTCTTGCGCGGTAAAAAAAGTGATGATTTTATGGTCATTTTGGAGCCTGTGCCTTGCAGTCTTTATTACATATTCATATTCTGTAATGGTTTATATTGAGATCAGGCCTATCATGTGCTCTAAGCACATTCATAAGCCACTGCAGTATAATGCATTAATAAGGTTTATAAATATTTACAATCATGTATGACAACTAAAATATTACAAGTGGTGGAGAAAATGTATTACAAGTTCACCATTCAAAATCTTAGCAGCATGTAATGACAACTTCATACTTCATAAACCTTGTTATGAGTTGTCATGCAAAATTCTAAACATTAAGGAAGAGTTTTATAAAGCCTTATAAATGCATTATAATGATTTATGAAAGTGCAATGCATTATAGAAATGACCTTCGTAGTGTTACCAGATATTTACTGCATTTCTGTGTTGGTGGAGACCAGAATAGAGCTAACTGGACTTTCATTCATCATGTCATCATAAGGTTGTTCTACTGCTCCCCCAAGTAGCAAAACATTGTACAGTTTTAACTTGTGACTAAACAATGACTTGCTCTTCTCTGGGAGAAACCTCCACCATGCGGAAGACAAATTTATCGGCGCCGTGCTGTTTATCGAATTGAAACCCTGCTTGTGCAGAGCGGAGCAGGTCAGCACACGTCTGCGAGAGGCATCATGTTTGACCCTCATGTGGGTGTAATGTTATCCTGCTGTATTGTCTGTGGCGAGGTGTGGCAGACTGTGACCGAGGCGAGGCTCAAGTTTCCCCTCAGTTACTATCATGTCAGTTTGTGGAAGTCTGCACTGCTGAGTGAGCGCTGACACAATTTTATCATACATGTATGAGGTATGTGTTATATAATATATAACAGAGGCTGATTGTCTTAACTTAACTTGTCAAGGTATGCAGGAAAGCTTTAATGCAGTGTGAACAGGGCTGTGGATGCATCTAATCTCAGGGGTGAATCATAGGATGATCAGATTACCGTTACTGTACATGACAGGGAGCTTTGAAGGGAGAACGCAGTGCCATCTGAGTAGCTGGCAGTAACACTCGCTGTCACTACTTTTCTAAAGATATTTTATGTGTCTGCGGTCTGTTTTTCATTAAAGCAGCATCAAGACTACGTGCAAAGATATGTCATACTATCCCTATAACCAGTTTGTACATGAATTAAGAGTTTCACAAGTTGATGCTATTATACTATGCGTGTATGTGCATTGATTTAAAGGTGTGTAGGATTTATCCAGCAGTGAGCTTGCAGACTGCACACACCTATGGTGGACATGAAAACAGGCCTTCTGAAAGGCCTCCTCTAGAGTCAGTTTGGTTTGTCTGTTCTGAGATACTGTAGAAATATGGCAGTTCAACAAGGCTGGCTCTGTGAAACGGGGCCCACTCCCTCTGTAGATATAAATGTCTCATTCTAAAGCAACAAAAACAAAATAAATCTTATTTTCAGGCGATCATAAACTAATGACAGCATAGTTATGAAGATATGTATCTCCTTATATCTAACATACTGGACCTTTAAGAGGCTGATATTACACAAAACAAAATTCCTGTGTCCCACTGCCTTCTGATTCTTGATTCTTAAATGTTTTAAAATGATCCACTCTGTCAAGTCATAACTTGTGAATAACATGAAGTGAGTGAATACATAACTGACTGCTAGGTTGGTGAGGTTCCTGCCGCATTCAGCCTGTAAAACTAGTCGCTGACTAACTGCCTGATGGCTCATTTTCTAAATATCATAGAGACTCAGACAGCGGATCAGATAGAGAGCAGCATCATTGTGTTACTCAGTGAGTAATGTTAAATCTAAGGTCCAGTGCCATATCATTTGCATCACATCTCAAATAATCATTTTATCTAAGGTTATCCCTGACTAAGAAATTTTTCAGTCGTTCAGCAGTAAGACTTAGGTTTTAAGGTTTTTCTTCGTCCTCTGTGATGTGAAAACATCTGATTTTCAAACAGTTAGACAGAGTGAAAGTGTGTGTGTGTGCGTCTATAGTTTAGTTATAAAATGCAGTGAATTAAGGGTTTATTTCGACCAGACCAGAATTTAGTCATTGTTGGACAGAGGACAAATGAACTCAAAGCGGATGATGACGTTTTTCAAACAGACTCTAGTGAGTTTGGCGAGAGCAGTAAAAAAGCTGTTTCTGGTTAAACACGTAGAGATCCTTCCTCCACCTCCATCACAGTAAGTTTTGCTGTTTGTGGTGATTTTGAGACTCGGTTTGTAAAGTTTACAGTCACGCTGTCTATAGTTCTTAATTGAAATGTTATTTCTGTGCATGTTTCTGTGCTTCTACTTCTCGACTGGAAGATTCTCAGTCGACTGAGAGGCTGCATCTCACCTCTTCTGGACAAGTTCGTCGATTTGCGTCTGGGTTCTCTTTCCAGTTGGCACGAGTCCTGTTTGCCATCGATGAACAGGTGACGCACCTGACGGGAGAAGGTATATAAATATCCAGTTCAGATTGTTCAGACTGATTTGAAACCAGGGACACTAAGTCATTGCGAACAGTTGGATTTAGAGGAAGTAGAAAGAAAGTAGCTCCTACATGAAACTGCTCATAAGGTCTGTGGATTATCCTGAGTAACTGGGTCATAATTTCTAGAAAGGCATTCATCTCTACCACCAATATCTCTAAAACTCAACAAATCACAATTTAGATGGATAAATGGCACCACGGGCAAAAGGAAAATCATGGATTTTTGAGTTTGGAGTGACACAAAACTAGAAATATTGGCTCTACACAGCCAAAATTGCTCTGTTTGGGGGTGTAGTTTGGTGCACATTTGTAGCAGAAAGACTTCAAAACAAGACCGAGTTGGCTGTTGAATAAAAAACTTGATTGACTGACTGACTTGATTTTAATCTAACAGCTCTGTCACTGAGCAGACGACCTATAATTTAAATGTATTTTCATTAGAAATCACTTGCAACTTTACTAAGAAAACTGTCATATCAATAAAGCGTATTTTTTATTATAGAAGCGTTGGACTGACCTGGTGTGGGCGTACACAGCTGGAGTTGAGGTTGGGGTATCGGGTAGCAGGGTCAATGGCGTACTGTTCAAAGTTTTTACTGATGTTCTCTGTGGTGGTCTGAGGCAGCAGCCGGTAGATACTCTCTCTGAGGAACAACAGATGTAACTTTCAGATTCAATACACCACAGCTTCAAAGGTCTGAGAACTACATGGCAACCACCTGACCTGCTAATGACAGCTTATAGTTACTAATTACCTGTTAAAAATGTAGTCAGTAATGTAATCCAAGTGTCACAATATTAAAGTAATGTAACTAAATTACTTTCCGTTACTTCCGGACCACCTCAATATTAAATATGGTGACACCGTTTCACCTAATATAGTGTTTTTAGGGATGCAACGATTATTTTCATCATCGATCAATCTCGGTTGATTATTTCTCAATTGATTGTTGAGTTGTTTGGTCCATAAAATGCCAGAAAATGGGGAAAATGTTGATCAAAGCTCAAGATGACGTCCTCAAATGTCTTCTTCCATCTCCAACTCATAAATACTCTCTTTACTGTCAAAGGGGAGTAAAGAAACCAGAAAATATCCTCATTTAAAAAGCTGAAATCAGAGAATTTGTTTGTTTGGTTATTAAAAGGTGACTCAAAATGATTATTCAACTTATTGATCCTGTCACAATCTTGCCACCCAAAAAATAACTTCAAACATGTGGAGCACAAGGATGTACGTCCATGTGCTCCTTAATCAGTTAATAAGTTAAAGTATATAATGATCCTTACATACAAACATCAATCATAGCACTCATTGATATTTTATTCACAATCAGTTGTGTGAAAGAGGCAGAAATATGATGAATTATATTAATTATTTAGACTATCTGTGTTTTTGTTTAGTTTAGCTCTCCTTAAATGGACTGATGCTTGTTTTCATCTGTATGAAATCCTGAATAAATAAGTTACAGAACACAGACAAGTCTGAAGTTACTGGAAGTGGAACATAAAGCCACACACCTCTCAGCCAGTATCTCCAGGGGGTTCCTGCCCTGTGCCCAGCCCCTCACCATCCAAGCGGTGTCGAAGGCTGCCAGAAAACCTCGGGCACAGCCTGTACCCATCGGCCAGAAGGGCTGTAAACAGAGAAACATGATGTCAGACTGGACACACACACACAAGCTGAGCCTCGGTCAGGGTGGAAGACCCAAGGTGACACAAACTGTCACTGCTCCGTCGTACCTCAAGCAGGCTGTCTCCCACCAGCGCGACCAAAAGCTGGTGTCCGTTCTTCTCCCTGATCAAGGCAGCGTTCTCGGAGGCGTACATGCAGGTGAAGTCAAACATGGCTACGTCTGGCTGCCCGTAGTGGTTGATGGCGTAGTCCAGGGACGGCAGCTGATAGTTTGTGCCGAAGTCAGCTGCCTCACGGGCGTAGGAGAGCAACGCTTCCTGGTTGACATTGTCAGAACTCAGCAGTCGCTCCGTTTCTATGTAGTCCTGTATTGAGACAACAGGAGGAACGATTACAGAAGAGATCCCTGACCTGAACTAAATCTACAATACGTATGTTCTGCTGCTATGGGGCCTCTCACATGTTAAAAGGTGAAGTAGCGTGAGATCACAGGTGTTGTTTTCTTCACTTTTAAACAACCACTAACGTTAATGTTAAAGATTTATTCACATTACGTCCATCACATTCAGGCACTTCCTCCCCACTCTCTGAAATATCTAAAGTATAAGCATCAGTACCTTGAATAAATTATAGACTTCTCTCGGTGTGACTGTTCTTGGAAAAATTTAGGTTAATGTAAAATATAGCAAAACTCAATAAAATGTAGGACATTTGTCTAGCATTTTTTGACATTTTAATGCATAACTGTGAGCTTTAAGTCTAAAGCAGCAGGACTGGGACAGGACAGGAAATAAAGTAAACTGGAGCGGAGGAATCATAATAGCAATAGATCAGTCTTTTATATATAAAGGCATGGATAATGACGTGCGGACTGTGGATTGACGGAAACATGATGGGACGGGAATCATTCTTCCGGGATTTGGACGGGACAGGAGTGAAAATCCAGTCCTGTGTCACCCTGTACTGCAGAGTGAAGATGTCTGTGACGGGTGCAGGGAGTTGTGAAAGTGGACCCAGGGTGAGTTGGCTTGAATATGCTCCCAAACGGAGGCATGCACGGACAGCTGCGGACAGCTGAGGACAGCTGAGGACAGCTGCGGACACCATGGACGTGCAGTTGTGAATGAAGCAGCCGCTCAGAGGAGGAGTGGCCCTGCCCACTAAGGCTCTGAGGTAACGTTATCTTCTGTCCTTTGCTTAGGAGCAGTGAACCTGCAGCTCAAAGCAACTTAATACAATATAGTTTGTCTTTCGTTTGTCGGCAAAAATGTATGGATCCTCCCCAAAGCCAAAAATAGTGAAAATTTATGCGTCTTCAAAAGTGACGACGTCTGCTTTATTGATCAGAATGACACCAAATTTGGACTGGATGTTCACGGACAGTTATGCATGCAATAAAGCAAAGATTTCATCAATACCTTTTTCTATCTTTGAGATGTATACACAAATATGAATTATAGACAGAAATTAAATAGGAAATTAAAAATCCATATGTATACGTCTGCCATTATTTAAGTAAGGATACCAATCACCAGCAATAATAATAATAATAATAATAATAATAATAATAATAATAGTAATAATAATAATAGTAATAATAATAATAATAATAATAATAATAATAATAATAACAGTCAACTGAAAAAAAAGGGACAAATAGTTTAACATTCGTATTAAAGAGCCAAATCTGATTTGATGGACAAACTTCTGATTCAGGTACAGCCCTACATCGAAGCTATCACTCGTAGTGACAATCCTTTTAATTTCATAGAATTTAGGTAAAAACATGATTTTACTTAATTCTCAGGCATTCTAGGATCCATATTTAACGGTATAGTTTGTAATTTCCAAAATCACCAGATCATCAGAGTCCAGTTTATTGCTGCAGTTGATCATCATGTCGGCTTGTGGCTCGTCGTAGGTCTGAGTGTGAACTCGACAGTGGTGAAGGATCAGTCTAAACATGTTGTTGCCCCCCCACCCCCATGATGAATAAAGCCATCTCCCTTTGAGTCACTGTGTCATGTTGTTTTGACTTGTTAGCCAAGTGAGATGCATCATTACCCCAGGTTTCTATCTGAATAACATCTCCTGAGACCCAGCATGGCGGCTTGGACAAAGCAGCGAGACTGGGACCGATTCAGAGACAAGATCCACATTTCTCAAGAAATGAGACGAAAAATACATTTCGGCTGCTGTCAGCGACATGATGACAAAACTAAGTGCGTCAGTTTGTTGAATCAGTGAGCTATTATGAGTGAGGAGGTCGTCACTGAGTGAGATATCACTCTGCACTAATCTGCACTGTAAGCTGAGATGGAGACCACTGACGGCACAGCGAGGCATGGTTTCAACACTGGTGTGTGTGTGTGTGGTTGTGTGTATTTTCAGATGATTGTTCTGGCGAGCGCAGGGTGAGAGGGTTAACAACAGTCCTCCTAATGTGATCCAGTCTGCTCCTCGCTGCCATGATAATATCCTCATTTATACCGTCTAATCTCTGTAGAGGACAGCCGCAGTCACTGAGGGGAAAGCTCTGACTCATAATGTGCGCGTCAGTGTGTGTGTGAGAGTGTTTGTGAGTGTGTGGGGGAAATCGAAGAAAGGTGAGAGAATGCAAACAGCATTTAATTAGAGCTCTATTTAATTATCATGGAGGCCCATCACTCACTGCCCTGGCCAACACACACATTCCTGTATACCCAGAGAAGTAGGGACTCTCTCACACTGCGGGAGCTGGCTTTAAATACTGCAACCTGTATGTATGTGTGTGTGTGTGTGTGTGTGTGTGTGTGTGTGTGTGTGTGTGTGTTTCAGTGATAATTTTGTAAGTGAAAACTAACCGACTCAATACAGATGATATCTACTGTAATATTACAAGGTTAATAATCTTACTTTATTATTTGAATTGTATTTTATAAAAGGACTGCTACTGAATGCTGCGTTGTTTTTTGTTTTACAATTTTACATTCAAAATTCAAACATGCACTGCCGAAAAAAAAAATTCATGCCAATTTTTTGCACATGTTCATGGCTGGCTATTTTTGTTAAATTTGAAGGTTGCTCACCTTCTTTGAGTAAAAAGGAAAAACACATTTTATGCAAACAAAAAATGCTGTGCACAGATTTATTATTTAATGAAGGACATTTTTTCAAATTGTCATTTTTCTTTGTGTTTAATATCGCGATATATCATCATTGACTCTATCTTGGTATTATCATACCATGATTTTTTGATATTGTTACATGCCTAACAGTTTGGCAAAGTATCGCACCTAAATACAACTCTTGTTTTGATGTTGGTTTAGCTGCTTGACCCTATGCTGCATGCCATGTTGCAAACTAAGCAACTTTCTCACTAGATTTGATCACTAAGACCCCTCTGGTGAACAGGTGGTGACGGACATCAGCTCCTCTCCCTTGAAGAGAGTCGACAGTATTAGATGCTTACTGAGATAACAACTTGAAAAATGATAATAGTTGATGATAAAGGAAGTTAGAGTCCATCAAGTTTAGCTTCTTTTTTATCAACTTTCATTTTTTTAAACCTCGTAGATATGGGAATAGTTATGGAATGCTGTCTTTTTTTTTATGATTTGATATCATATTCAAATTTTCAGTGTTTCCCAGATGTTGAACTTTTAATGTGAAATTCTCAACCATATCATCATCTGGTTGCTGCTGTTTACATTCAACCAGACGCAAATGCCAAAAAATTCACTACAGAATTATTTCTGGGTGTATACGTGTATATATGAAAATAACTCTCCATATTGTTTTATATTTTATTCTATTCCAATCCAAGTTACATATTTCTGTATATGTTGTATTTTTTGTGTGTGCATGATGTAGGAACTAAAACTCTAAATTTGTTGTCCAACCCCGTGTTGTGTAACGATAATAAATGACCCTGATTTCTTGATTCAGTTTGTCAGGATCGCACCACAGACCCCTCCAAGGATGCTGATCTCACTGCTGAGAGCAGAGAAGCTGTCAGAGTGCACTGTTACTCCCCCGCTCACAGCACTGGAAAGATCAGGCTATTTAAGAAACAGATGAATTGTTCCAAACGATGTTGTATCCTTCACATATTAACAGGGAACTTCAAGAAAATAGAAGCTGGCATGTGTCAGCCTATTATGTAGCCTATTTTTACTCGGCAGCACCGGGTAAGAATGAAATCCGCAGTTCCAGGATTTAACATGTTTCGATGCTATTTAAGCACCAATCAGCTGAATTGAAAGTGCACACTGGATGCACTGGCTGCTGTGCACACCACTCCAGCCAGCATGTGTTTGAGAAACAGAGAGTGACAGAGACAGGTGAAGGAAGGTGGACGGTGGACTATTGCATGGAATGTTTCTGTAAGTTATTAATAGATGATTTGAACTTCTGCTTTGTCACTTGACCTGACTGCCTGAACCTGTGGTGCTCTCTATTAAGTCGAACAGAACCCGCCTGACCCGCGGGTCAACCCATCAGATGCGCAGGTTGTGGGTTGACCTGTGTTTCGCTACAAGTGGTTAATGTAGGTGTCAGGTCTGTCAAGTCAGAGGAATGAGTGGACTAAAAGACAGATGATGCTTTTGCCTGATGGAGTTTGAGTTTTTCAACGGTCCGTTGTCCACAATGCTAAAACACCTCTAACTATGCTACTTGTACACAACAAAGACAGTGTTTTACACATGCATGTGTGCGTGCATGAGGAAACTCACATTTATGATGACCCCTTTGTCCAGCAGACTCTGCTTCTTCGCCGTCATGACAAAGTAGTGTGTGTTGTCTTTGTAGTAAACTATGTTCTCCAAATCAATTCCTAAAAAAAAAACACCAGCAAATTTACTTCACAAATGGTTCTTTAAGTGCTGGAAGAAGGAGCAGTTAGAGAGGGAAAGCAAACAGACAGCACTGCATGACTTTTTTTTTTTTAAGAAAACGAGGCTTTATGGTGAGTTTCTGACACCACATTTTTTTTAACTAACCTGTCTCCTCCCTGAGTTCCAGAAAGAACTTCTGATTAAAGATGAAGGCAACGCCACTGATCTCCTCCACTTTGGCCTCTGCCGTTGTGTTCCTGTTGACAAAGTTAGCCGTGATGGCGATGGCCAACTTCCCTCGAAACTCTTTGCGACTGAAACCTACCGAAAGGAGAAGAAAAACCTTAACAGTGAACCGTGCTGAGAGAACCGAGTAAAAATGATTGTTTGAGTCATAGTTTTCTGTACGTTTGTGTGCGGTTTTAGATCCAAAACAGTTTCACTACAATACAACCTGTCACATCACAATTGCTTATGAGACTTCCACTTTTTTAACATCGGTCTCAAAAGTCAAAAGCATATTAAACTTAAGATACAATGTGATTACATTTAATTGTG
>JAJHUR010092673.1:3712-20254 GCA_027495735.1 Lutjanus campechanus
TTTTTGCATGGCTGTAATAGTTTTATGATGACACTGTATCAAATGAAAATGTAAAAAAAACAATGTTTCATGAGGGAAATTAGCAGCTGACGGAGCTTTAAAGCGAGTTTCAGCTCTTTGTTTAACTGTCTGGCTCACAACCGTTTTAATTCACTCCGCCTGCTTTTCTAGCACTGTTTTTGGTCGCAGAAGGCAGCTTTTTTTTTTTTCCTGTGAAGAGGCTCTCATAAACCCACTGTAAACTACCTGCTCAGCACCAAACAGCAGACACACACTGTTAGAGATGCGCTGGTAAACATATTGGAGCACTTAGCTGCTAAAGAGCCAGATATTTCCCCCAGGAGTTGGTGGAGACCAAAAACAGAGAAAAAAAAAAGAAAAAAGAGAGTGAATATTGGACTTTGCGATGTGGACACGGAGACAACTCCAGATGAATGATAACAACAATAAGTTTGCCATCTTGACTTTATAGGTGATAATGTGTTATGTATGCAGTTAAATCCTGGGGACTTTTCTTTTTAAACTTTATGCTTCCTTGAATGAGCCAAGCTTGAAATACTGAGCAAATGAGGCAAATGAATATCTACATTCAGGCAGGGCTGGGCAATATATCAATATCACATCATATGCCAGTATGTCATAAGTGTTGTCTTTTCCAGGTTTTAAAGGCTGCATTACAGTAAAGTGATAAACTTACCAGACTGTTCTAGCTGTTCTATTCTTTCTCCTTACCCACATAGTCATTATCAGTGTTGAGTAATGCATTACTCAATAATATATTACTGTAATATTATTACTGTACCCAGTAATAACAATTTCCAAAACAGTAATTATATTACAGTAACTCTGGGTTACTTTTGAAGCTATGGGCTATCTTATGATGAGTTATACCTGCAGCACGTCAGGGCACGTCACATCAGCTGGTAGTAAAATGCTAAACGAAGACAAACAACAAGCAAACAAACAAACAAAAACACTGTGTTTTCCACTGAGAAACTGTATCACACCCAACTGCAATTCCATCATCACTTTCAGCGCACCGAGCTACACTGAGCCACGCCCGAGATGGACCTACTCTGGTAGGTATGCTGGGCTGATAGTCCGAGTCAAACCGAGTCGAGCCAGGCCAGCTCTGTGGCCCATCCCCTTTTCACTCTGTGTGACTGGGGTGGATGTGCTGCTCTAACCCTCCCTGATTTTACAGTTAATATTATTTTTAGTGGTAGTGGTAATAACAATGTAATAACAGCATTAGCACTATTTTATTAATTAGCCCTTTCTTTTCTTTTTTTACACAGTAAAAAGTAACTTATTACACTTCCTGAGTAACTTTCCCAGCACTGGTTATGATTATGTATTAAAAATCTCTTTCTGGTCCTATTTGTGAAAGCACAATCCTTACATTATTTTTTGCAATATCTGTATCCAGGTATTTGGTAAAAAAAAATATATATATATTGTGATATTTCAGCTACAGCCCTACACTCAGGTAAAAACACAGTGAAGTGAACGGGAGCTCTGGATGGGACACGTTGAGCTTGGAGCTGCTAGTTGATGTTTGTGTTAGGGATTATAAGGAGTTCAACAGCGCTTTCCGAACACCGCGAGGGCTCGCACCTCTTCACTGCCTCAGCAGTTTTTAAAAATTCCACAGCAGAAAAGTTGGTGTAGCCATAAAGCTTTTAAAGAAAAGCTTTTGTGTAGGGGTTTGACACCTTATTAGCCTGGATCAGCATTATTGACAGCAGTTGTTACAGCTCTGTCTCGGATTTAATGTCAGGCCGCGCGGTGCCAAAATCAGCCTCTGAGAACGATACCCAGAGCAACACTGGAGACATGTTCAGACTTCGGCAAAGCACGGCACAACTCATGAAGTTCTCATGATGCTCTGTGATCTAAAAATCTTATTTTCCCCTCAAACAAACACAAAGAATCTCTGAATTGGCTGAGATCATTTCACCTGTTTGCAATGTTTCACTTGTTAAGAGCCCCTCCTGGATCCCTGTACTAGTAGTGAATTGATTCAAAATAAATTCTTAAAACACAATTACTTGTATTGTGTTTGCACTTTCTGCTGTATAAACTAGACCTGCAAAAACGTATTGATTTCTTAGCAGCCAGACAATTTTATGGCTACCAGTCTTTTTCTCAAGGCAGGCTGCTTAATCAAGCTGTCTCCTCAATGAATTATTGGACAAAGATGCTCTCGGGCAACCTCCCTAACTATCCACAGTACATGAGAGGGATGGTGCTGTGTGAGGGGGTTAAAATAAGCAATCTTTCAGTAACCAATGTGAGATATATCTCTGTATAAAAAGAGTTTCATTTCCAGGTTCATTATGCTCACATGTAGCATTAACCAAGCAAAAAGAAAACCGTTTTCTGCAGCAATTCACATGGATCAAAGCAAAGCTGTAAGGAAACAAAACTATTTCAAGTACTGTAGATGATGTCAAACAGTCTCGGCGTTAAACTTTATACAGCAATTTTGGGAGCACAGAACAAATTGCCTCTGAGCAAGCAAAGGATAGATCTATAATACGGAGCACTTTGTTCAGGGAAAATATTACCAGCTCCAGCGGGAATGCTGCTGCAAGCTGAAGACAGGTGGTTACAGTCGGGAGTGTACACCAGCGCGCGCGGATGCAGCCGTCGTTATGACCTTTGCATTTTTATGAATCACTCCAGTAGAAAAGAAAGTAGTTTGGGTAGATTCTACAGCAGGAAGAAAGTAGGTCCTGCGTGAAACTGCTCACTGCAAGATCTGTGGATTATCTTCAGTAACCAGGTCATGACTTTTGGAGAGAGACACTGGTTCTGAATTTTTCAAATATACTTTTTTGGTGGTTTGAGCACCACAAGCTGAGTGCCATTTAGTCCCATTATATTGGAGAGAAGGCAGATATATAGATAAATAGCACTACAGGCCAAGAGAAAAAAATTTGATTTTGGGGTGAGCTGTCCATGAGTCAAAAAGTTTAGATTTTTGAGTTAATTTTACTAAAATTTATAAAGCCAATGTAGCCTAATTAGTTCAATACTGATTAACAACACACATTTTGATGATTGAATGTATTTTCTATGCTTCGTGTGAGAGTTAAAACTCCTGATACCCTTCTTTTTCCAATTCATTATTTTCCTGTACACAAAATTTAGTTAAAATGAGTACAAGCAACATTTATTTTTAGAGTGCAGGCACAGAAGATCAGCAGATTTCCCAGCATGCATTGTGTGAGACTGAAAACTCTAATTTTTAGGTAATAGTTTGAAGAAAACATATAAAGGAAGCTTGACGTGTGTCTCTGTCATGATTGAACCATGATGAAGGTTATTGAATCCAGTCCTGACTCTCCTATGACCAAAACATAATGCATTCGCTAGGAGCAGTTTCACATATTTTCTTTGTGTCAGTGTTGGAACAAAGTGTCTCCAACAGGAGCAGCTGCGGCTGGAAGTCATCTGTGTGAAATGAAGGACGGACTCTTCAAAATGTAAAAGGAAAACAGTTTGGTTCAATTTAACATCTTAAGCTTATTGAACATGATTTCTCAAGTTAAGTTAAGTTAACTTAATTGTTTATTTGTTTTATTAATTTTTACAAAACTCAAATAAGGCCTTTAAACTAATTATTCAAGCCGAGTTCAGTTAAGTTAAAAAAATTACATGTTTTATTTTCTGTAAGATACAATCGTCTGTGTTGGTTACACAGTGAAGCTCTCATGAATTAGACTGTACCACTTCACAGATAAATGCATTCTTCTCGAAAGCGGAAATTCAGTTTAAACTGATTTTCATCTGGATATTATGTCCCCACTGATCCAACAGTTGTTCTGATTTCTGCTGCAAGGAGACACTTCATTGCAGTTCAGAGTAAACAAGGTCCTCTTGTGCATAGCTCAGAATACGCTTTACATAATAGAATAGAATAGGAAAAAAAATAGATGGAAAACACACAAATAAGCTGCTTTTTCTTCCTCAAGGAAAAAAAAGAAATAAATTTGAAAAAAAACCTTAAATCACAGTGCTTGTGCTGTTAGTGCATATCTAAATATGATTTTAATGCAGATATTTATGTTGTTGATTTTATGTAGATTATTGTTGATTTATCACTGAGAAATTCCTGGATATTTTTTCAAAGCAGGAAACAAAAAGATTTAAATATTTATGATATAACAGTGTAAATAATTCCATGACTATATTCTAGCTTCATTATTTAAATGCACCAATGCCCTCCTTTATTTTTTCTTCAATACGTTGAAGATGAATTTGTCAAATACAATGTTCCCAGCTCCTGGTTGAGCTTTATTATTTTGAAATGAGACAAGATTTCCTTTTTGTGGTTATGTGAATGTCAACATGGAGCATTTGTCCCCTATGACCTCAAAAGTACATCACTGTAGATAATGTTGCACAGATCGATGCTGATTTAAAAATATACAGTATATCAGAACATGACCTTGAGGTTAGAATAACTTAGACAATGCCTCTAAAGAACATTTTGAATGTTTAAAGAACATTCATATATACAAAAGAAAGGTTAGGCTGAAGCTACAATAACAGTGTGAACTTTGTAACTAACTTAGAAAAATACCCACTTGATTTCTCAAACTAATACAGTTTTAACACCAAAATTAGTGTATATATGCATGTTTTTTTTTTATTGCAAAACATATAAGAAATTGGCAACATGTACCAGAAAGTTTCATGTGTGCTCGAGAGCAGGGACAAAGAAGTTTTTAAATACTATTGTACGTTCAGTTCTCAGTACTTTTGTAGCTTCTAACTGAATCTCTGGGGTGTGATGTTAAGTTTCTCTCCTTCGTCACTGTTCGTGCTTTTTGGTCTCCAGTGTTCTGCGAGTTCACACTTAAAAAGCTCAAAGTTCAGCTCACACAGATTAAAAGAATTATTTCATGTTCATAGTTCATAATTTTGAATTAAGTTCACAGTTCCAAAAATGAACTAGTTCACGTTCATTTCTTCCAGGTTTGATTAAAATCTAATTTAAATAGAACCTCCTCCTACCAGAGAGACTGGAGTCTTTGTAATGACGTCATACTTAGTGGTGCAGGATATTCATGTTTTATGAGCCAAGTCCCACAATTACTCATCAACAACAATTCACAACAATTTGAGGATGTTTCGCACTGCAGCAGACAGCAAACTTCAGCACCAGCGTGCTGTTGAAACTTCCAACTGGGAACTCGAAATTCTGACTTTCCCCTGCAAATTGAACGCTCCATAATACATGAGAACTGCAGGGCGATGAAGAGCGAGACGAGACAGAGGCAGGGAGTGAATATAACACGGATCTATCAGTCTGTTTATTATTGTAACACAAACTCCGTTCGTCAGTGTGGTTCATACACTTCATGCTGCATGATCAACCAAAGTTTTTATACCACACTGACGCTCTCTCACCAAACTGTCTCTCTCTCTCTCTCTGCTGCGAACACACTTTTGCAAACTGATCTGTTCAGTTGACCATTCACAAAAAAGCATTCAATGAACGCCGCTCTTTTGGCTATCTGCTATCTGCTTTACTTTTCTTTCATGTTCGCTTTCAGCTGATAGGAGTCCTGTCAAGTTGTTGCTGATGAAAACAACATTATTTTAAATGGCAAACTAATGGACTTTTATTGTAAAGGATTAACTGAATGCTTTTACAGACGCTCATCAGACGCAGATCCACTACTATCGAGTGCATCTGCAGTAAAAAACTCACCTCCACAGGCGCAAACTCTACTGTACTGGACGGATGCCTCGAGTCAAACTGAGTCTAGCCAAGCAGCACATGTCTGGAAAAAGGGGCAAAGGAGTCGCCAAAGTCACCAACAGAAGTGACAGACCTCCATGGCAAAAAAACTTGTGTCCACTTGATGTCATGTTTGAGCTGATAAATACCCTGCAGAGTCATTTGACTCATGATTGAATGCCGATTGTGCCCTTTCCATTGAAGACTAACCCAGATGTTAGTGGGTGTTAGTGGGTTTTTGACCAGTGTAAAAGGGGCTGAACTCAGGCTGCTGAAGCCCAACACTGTGGATTTTGTCCCCATCTCACCCACTGCAGCAACATTAGAACAACTCTATCACCAAATAAAAGAACGCTGATGCAAAACCCCAGATCACGCCCAATGACAATGTTATTTGTACGTCAGATGCCAACGTCTTATTACAGTATCCGTGCATGGGAACTTGTCTTGTTAAGGTTAGTCAACATGTTTACTTGGGTAAGGTAAGAAGTAGATCCTGCACTGTATGGAAGGTCTATGAAAATGCAGGCAAATGTATCATGTTGCTATGAAGGAATTTTCTATCTTGATTTTTGACAGGCATTTTAACCTTATTTTAGAGGATGCATTGCTTTTTGGGGGGCAAGAACATCCGCAAGGTACTAAAAGTGAAAGGCAAGTGGCCATTACACACTTTGGTCATTAAACTCTGTCAAAGTTTCATTTGGAATTTGACTCCGGAGTGACCTTTTCTTATACTTCTGTGGTAAAAACAAAACAAAACAAAACACTTCAACATCACATTTTTGTGAACTAAAGTGATTTATGTAGTGCCAGTATTGTTTTAGATGGAAAAAGTTGCTCAGCTTTTGTCAACCTGTGTGTCAATAACGTTACAAGCCCGGTATATCATTCAAAGCCATTTTGGGACTCTAATGCAAGTTTAAAAGAAGAGAACCATGGGAATTCAGCAGCAGCAAAGGAAGATTATGCTATGTAGCATGAAAACATTGGTGCTCAGCTGCAGATCCGCGCACCACACCCAGGCACAGAGTGAGGGTGCTCACGCTACAGCCAGGGCAGAGAGCACTCCAGCCCTCGGGCCTCTCAGACAGACCGGAGGGGATATGCACGGCTAACGTTAGCCACACTGGTGACAGTGATGTCACACACGTAATACAGAGTCATAAACAAAAGTAAAAAGTGAAGTTGATATTCTGCTTGATACAACTAACCAACATTCAAGTGCTTATATTAAAAAAAGAGAATGAATGATGCCAGAACAAAATGTTTATTTGTGTCTGAAACTATCAGATCTGTTCTTTCTTTTGATACGATCGATGTTAACATATTCCTAGAACTGAATATTCTGTGGGTGTTGAAAAATCTGTGAATTTGGTCAAAAACAGTGGCAAGGAAAGAGTTAATTAAAAACAAACTGGTAATTTTCTGCCAGGACATTGTCTGTATTTCTTCAGATTCTTTTTTCTTACAGTGGTATGAAAGTAATTTAAACCCCACCACACACTCTAATCTTCTGTGAAAGGAAACACAATGGCAACAAATGTTAGCATTGCATGAGGTGTAGAATCTTTTAAGTGTGACCCGACGTAAAGCCGAGGTATGTTTGCGCCACTCACACTTTTGACTGCTGGTCTGTTTGCGTTCATTAAGCCCAAAAGGCCAGCGTTGAGACGTCAGCCGCAACCGCGTCTGGGGGAAGCGTTCCTGCGTTTCTGTGTTTGAGCTCAGCCTCTGACTGATCTCAGTACTCAGCAGAAACTGTTGTTGACTCTCACTTCCCACGTCTTTCTGTTATTTCCCTTCACATCAGTCTCTTTCCATCTCTACTCTCATCTCTGACTGTTTCTAACGCAGATTGATAAAGCTCCAGGATTAGGGAAATTTTTTTTGTTGTTGTTGTTGAAACATTGTCTGTCTTTCCGTCAATTCATGCCACCTTGGGCGAAGTCGTATCTAATTGTGTCTTTCCATTGACTTTTGAAAAATCACGCCACATCTGAAATTGGCTTTGCGTTCTGCCTGAACACACAGGTATACTGAGGATACTGAGCTGCATTACAAAAGGATCACTTTATGGCCGGTGTAGAGAGGAAGGATGAATGTAATAGTCACAACAAGTAACTCTTTCAATGGACGTTTGGGTGTGTGAGTTATGTTTTAAAGTGGACATAAACCACAGTCTTTTGGTAAAGTTACTACACCGTGTTATATTTATTTACGGCAGTAGTCCCAAAACCTTTTAGGCCATGCACACCATTACAGTTACAGATAACAAAAAAAGATGTTACAGATACAGAAAAGATTATTCAGGAGAGGCATATAGACCAGAAAGGGGGAATTATCCTCCTTTCCCTTCAGCAAATTGCACCCAGGTTATCATATTCAAGTACAGCACCAAGAACGGACACTTTCTGACCTCATATCCAGGAGATAATGTCAGTAAATTTGAGGAGAATGCAGACTTTGCTTATCCCGAGCAAATGTGCTGCACAAAACACAGATGTAGGGGTGGGGGGTAATTTATAAATTACACAAGATCCCCTGCTAATACCAGTCCCATGCGAACAGGGCTTATGTTGCATTATTAGCTGTGCATTATTGTTTGCAGTGATGTGCGTAGAATTATGATAGGTGGCCCCCACCATCCTCAGCCTCACCTCTGCCCATGCGATACATGTATTTAATATGTTGTCATACAGTAGGTTTTCCGTAGCTATTAACATTCCGATGTGGCCACCTTTATGGACACATTTTAGAGTGAACTGTCCCTTTAAGTGATTTTCTGTGGTGTGATGATACTCACATTCAGACGCCGCTCACATCATAAACACATCAAGACGTCTCAAGACATATAAATAACACATGTCTCAGGACATCAGAGGACGTAGCTGACGGCTGCATATGACTGTAATGATTTATTCTGGATGCCTCTCTCTTATTCGGTTTTCCTGAATAAATATTGCCTTTTTTTTCCCTTCTTTTTTTTTTCTTCGTTCCTGACAGATCTGTCCAAGAATCTTTTTGTCATTTCCATTTCAAAGTAACAAGGACACATCTGTATTTTGACATTTGAGGATCATCAACTAAAAAGCGTATGAATGGAGTGTCAGCAGTGCTTTAACTTGTTTTAGTCACATCAGACTTGTTTGTAAGACAAAATCTCTATGAATAATTTATTGGATGTCAGCTTAATCCCCATTTACCCTTCATGAATGACAAAAGCATACAGCGAGTGTGTCAGCGTCGCTTCTGTTCAGCTGTGGCGTAAGAGGCCAAGGCTGAACCTCTGTTTGTGGAAGAAAAACAAAAGGTGGAGTTTCAGGTTTATCCAATGCAACCTGTCAGGCTGTGAAATTGTGGGAATTTGTGGTAAAAATTGCTGATTATAATACGCTGTGAATAAAGTGAAATACTGTTCATATAGTAATCCTTGTTTGCTCTGGAATTGTGATGCTCTTAAGTCAAATATGTTCTGATAAACCAAAAAAAAGTGTTCCTATAGTAAAACTGATCATATTGTAGAACTGAAAATGCATCTAATATATTGTTCATGACCTAAAGTTGGACTGCTACAATCAATTCAACAGAATTGAGCTATTTACACCTGGTCCTTAAGTTAAGCTATAAAGAGTGACAGCACATCTGTAGAGAGGAGGTTGTGGTGGATGAATGGGTTAAACACTCTCTTAAACCCTGGTGTAAATAGCCACATCTGCTAGTTACACTCCATGTGCAAATAGTCGGCTACACTCACCTGGGTGCTTATCTCTGCAATGCTAAGCTATACTGTATATACCCGGGTGTAAATAACCACATCGGCTATTAACGTTCTGTGTGCAAATACTATTGATGGCAATGGACATCTGGGTGCTTGTCTCTCCCATATTAGACAATATAAATAGCCACATCAGCTATTTACACCCTGTGTGCACATAACATTCTGGGCTGCAGACACCTGAGTAACGTATTGTTGAAATAGCATTGTTATTTACACCCTGGGTGCAAATAGCACCTGGGTGCTTGTGTCTGCTATGCTAGACACACCCAGGTGTAAACAGCCATACTGGCTATTTTACCCAGGGGCAGAATAGCATTTTTGGCTACTGACACTGAGGTGCAAATACCATCTAACAAATAATTAGACATGCAGATATACTGATGATTGTGTCTACTACAAGTGTGTAGTACAACTAGAATACTTCAAAACTGAACTTTTCCTTTGCAGAACATCTTTCCTGAGCATGTGTACACGTGTCAACCCCACGGCCCGGCACCTCATTTTATCTGGCCCACCAGAACTTTCAAAGAATATAATTAGCACAATTCTATGCTGCATAACAGAAGAACAGTGTCCATAATGTCACAGAAGCAAAAATACATTGTGGATTTGAAACCTTGCTTGTAAACCAGTAAAGGAAAAAGAAAAAGACTTTAATACTTGCAGGCCTACTACGTATATAATTTTAAAATATTTAAGGACATAATAGTTGTGGGCTCCATTTCTCTTTCAGAGCGAGTTATTAATTATTAAGTTACTGCTAAAAATGAATAATACCCGAATGCAAGGACTATAATATATACATTTATGTAGTCTTACTGTACATTTACAACCGGCCCCGTGAGGGCAACCATAATGCCGATGTGGCTCGGGATAATATTGAGTTTGACATCCCTATGATATACAGTATCAGTACAGTACAGTACAGTACAGTATACATACAGTATATATATATATATATATATATATATATATACATATATATATATATATATATGTATGTTTGTGTGAATGTGTACTGTATGTGTGTTGAGCCATCACATGTGCACTCTCTGGCCTCCATTTCACATAAAGCATGTAAAAGTTTCCTTATAACAGAGGTGTACCTTTATATCATGTCTGAAGGAGCACTGCAGTGCTTCAGTCAACTATTGTAATGATATAGTTTACCCACCATGTGGGCGTTGGAATGTTACAGCATCTGTCAAAAGCAATATGTGGCAGTGCAATAATACAGTGATTTTGCTTGAAAAACAGACATCCTGGTACAAAAAAATGTGAGGCAGTAAAACATGCAGAATTGCTGTAGAAAAATTCTAGCAGCTAGAGAGGGCAATTTATGAAGAAATTGCGGGTGTGAATGCTTGCTGTTGAAAACCTGATGCTAAACTGGACTGCAGCCCTGGAAAATTAATAATATAATGATTGATTGATGTGGAATATTTCAATGTTTGTTGAAAGGCTAATGCTAAACTGAAGTGCTGTTGAATAATACCAATTATTCAGAAATGATGTGGAATATTTTAATGTCTGGTGAAAGGCTGATACTGACCTGAATTGCTTCACTCCTCCCGAGCTTCTAGTTAAGATACAGTTATTGTCTGAGGCTTTTATTTTAAAAAACAGTGGTAGGAGGTGGTCCTGTGAATTTTTTTTTATAACAATCAGAAGTGGACCTTAAGTTAAGAAAGGTTGAGAACCCCCTGGGGTGAGTAACACTGGATCGAAACATGATGTGTTTCATGTGTGTGTTCAGATTTGACCGAGTTATGACTCAGAGAAGGGGTGCAGATTTTGATCCATATTGCAGCCGTCGGGCAACTGCAACTGCTGACCACGTAAAAAAAAAACAACAACATTTTTCCAGTATGCACCTGCCCCTTTCACCTCACGCAGAGGGGTGTTTTGTCCTTGGATAACATTTCAAATTTAAATTTGATAGAATGATTTGTGCCATATTACCCCTGCACGGACGTTTCCCTTCAGCTGTATTGAGCTGAACACGGTGAAACTGCTGCTCCTGCTGCATCTGTCTCCTCACCTTTTCGCCTCGGACGTTTGTCCTTAAACCCACATTAATGTGCTGTGTGCTATATCTGACCAGCAAGGAATTCCAAAGGAATGCTAATGCTGCTCCACGCATATAACACGCATGCATGATAACATGTTAGGCGTAACTTTCGAAAAGCTTTGCATATGATGGATGCTTTTGATGTTTTGCTCCCCTGTGGTGGCCAGGGATACAGACCCAGGGGCGGCAGAGTGTAAGCTCTGTCTGTACTTTTAATGCCATTTGTGCTTAATATGCAGCCTTTTTCTATGTGCCGAGAGAAGAAGAAAACAGATCGGGTTTTAGCTCCACTTCCTATGTTACTGTATGCTGTTTACAAGGTTCATTATTACACTTAAGGTCAGCTCAATATATCTGAATTATTCATGTTAAAATACCCTCTGCTGCTGGCGGTCTTTCAAGTGGACAGACTGCTAAACCAAACTCCATTCAAAAAGCAGCTGTTTTATCGTAGGGCCAAATTTTTTTCCACAGTAAAAACCTACTTAAACCATCACTAAGACTCTTTTCTGGTTCCCTTTGATGTATGGACACAGTCAGCACATGTTATTTACTCCGTAACATCCTTAACGAACCTGTGATTAATGGATGTACACGTATTGACTGGGCCAGCACTACAGCGCTTGTTTTCATAAAACACGGAAGTGACGTATGCGGTTCAGACGACGGAGGAGGAAAGATAGGGCAGGACATAAACAAAAACCTCAAAATGTTTATGTGAAGTTGGCTTAAATTTATTTAGTAATCATTTTTTTCAGGCGGGAGGGGCGACTTTGCATTTTTCAGAAGTTTCGGGGGGGAGTGTCTTCAGAAGTCAACGCACGCTTCCGTTTGGGAGTATAATTAAGCCTTGAACCTACACAAGGACGACGAGTCCTCCACTGTAAGTCGACGGGTTGTCTATAACTGTCAGTTGCCTGTCGATGTAAAGATAAGCCAGTTTTTTTTTATGAAAACAGAAGTCCAAAGGAGTTCAGTCACTGCCTGTCTCACTGCCTGCCAAACTCTGTTAACATATTGCTCAACTGAACCATCATAAACATTTACTCCTTCTAAGAGACTATTAATGATTTCCTACGACTCATAAACAGACACTTAATCATTCAGCGGACATTCGGCATCAACTTTAGCTCCGTATAAAGTGAATAAACATGAAATGGACAGCGTGACTGTTCCATACCAGAATGGAATTTCAAAAAGGAACATACAGGCTGTAACATTGTTGTCGGAGAAGCCAGTATTTTATTTCAGCATTTTCTTTTTACTCTCTGATGACATATCATGGTCATTTTATGATTTAGTAGAGGAAATATATTCCATATTTGCCCTTCAAATCTCCATTGAAGCCATTTTCTGCCACATAATTCAGCATATCTCCAAGAGTTGAGGCACATTAATCAAATTCTGACTGATTTCTGCTGTTTTCATCATATGGTAGTAAAATTGGTGGCAAAATACAGGGATGCAAGCATCGGGTATCGGCCCGATACTGTTCTCACGTACTCATACTCGTACTCATAAAACTACTCCGATACCCCACGCCCGATATCACGTCACAAAAGGTAAGCGTTCGACACAGGGAAACATCTAAAGATCCGGCACAACCCTTCTTTTTTTGGTCGTGCCGTCATTATCAGGGAAACTTGGCAACTGTCTGTAAAATTCCATGTAAGTCCATGTAAAACTGAAACAACCTCACAGAGGGCACCTGTAGACCGCAGCCAGCCGCTGTCCAGCGGGCACAAACTAGTTGAATGCCTCGACTAATTAATCCAAAGATGAAGGAAAAACCCCGCTGCCACCAGTGTGTAACCTTCTTTTCTTGGTAATAAGCTGCTATAACTTCTCTTTATACATTCTTCTTTATTCTCCTGTTAATCTGCACCAAAACAGCATGACAGCACAGTACACCCAACTTCGCTGTTTGGGGTTCACAGCAGGGTGAACAAAACTGTTACACACGCGGCACCAAACTCATACCTGTCCCCCCTAAACAATGGCAGGTAGGAACTAATTAGCTCTTAGACAAGAGAGACTTGAAAAAGAAACTTAAATACTACAAATATTATAATTATCACATTTAACACTATTTGTAACAATTATACTGACATATATCATGTACACAGTGAACTGCATAGCTTAATAAGGAACACAAAATTAGTAAAGTTACTACAAATAACCCAAAAATGTCATGTGTACAGTAACTATGGTTACACTAGCTGCAGTAAACAGCAACAACAATTTGTTACATTTAGAAAGTGAAACATCTGATGAAAATAAATAATGTTTTTAAAGTTATTGTAAGAACTGTAATGGTATTATTAAGTACCCGAATGTAAGTACTTGAATTTATACTCGGTCTGGAAAAAAGTGGTGGAGTGGTTGGTGCATCCCTCATGAAATATTTCAACTGATCGTGTCCTACCAAAAATGTATTACTACTAAGACTCTAATTACAAATTACATTGAAATTTTATTTTTTAAGGTTTTATATGTATGAAATATAGGTCATTTATAAAATGGTTACCTTTAATTGTTTATTTAAATAAAAAATATGGTTTAAAACTGTGTAGTCTGATTAGCATTAAGAGAACTCTGAGCAACTCTCAGTTCTTTTTAGTAATTGAATAATGGGTTTGAAATCAATACTATTTTCAATTGAATTAAAATAAATAAATAGATAAATAAATAAATAAATAAATAAATAAATCGGTGCCCTACTTGGACCACCCAGTCAAAAATGTCTGGACACGGCCTTGTATCAACTCCATCAGTTGGCTCTCAACTCTGTCACGGAGAATTTTTTTCCCCATTATGTTCATTTCATATAAGGATTAATTAAATGAGTTTACATCACCAATATGTAATATGTTGCCTGTCACAAAGACAAATTAGCATTATTAACACAAATAAGCGGGCAACATTATATTTGTAATTATTTCTTGAATAAAAATAAATGTTTTAATTATACAGCTAATTAAATAATCTTGTATTTAATGCAAGAAAAACCATTAAACATTTTCTACATGTTATATATTATAATACTATGACTTTTGTGTGTCTTGTGTGTCTGACAGAGTTGACAAAATTGAAACCCTAAGCCACAAAAAATGCAATTTAATAAAATAAAATTTAAAGAAAGTTGGCCCGATACAAGGTTTAAAGACCAAAAGTTTGATCTATCAAAATATATTTTCCCTGCAAAGTTAAAGAGTAAAAATCAAAGCCCTTCAAAATTTGGTTTTGTCCCGATTCTCAAGAATAACTGACATTTCCTTCAAAACACTTCACTCTCTTTGCTAACGATCTAGCCCAGATAAGGTCAGCTCGTTGAAGAGTATGCAGTTTTCACAATAATAACTCCCGAAGAGCTTTGTGTGCATGTCTAGACTCAAGACTGACAAAGAGAAGCAAACAGAAAGCTCTCCTTCCAATAGTGCTTCACCCACCCACTGCAAACATGTGTCAGTGACACAGCCAGTTTATGTATTGTGGTCTGTTAGACAAGTACAAGATTTCTCTTGGGGTTTCTCAAATATTCATCAAGCACAAGGACACAGTTTCATTATCCTGGAAGACAAAACAGCCAAATAAACATCTTAGATATCTCTCATAGGAGAAAAGAGGGGGAGCAAAGGTATCAGAGTCAGGTCACAATCACCAGAGATGGAAAAAATACACACATTCAGTACTCAAGAAAAAGAATGGTAAAAGTAGAAGTAGTGATTCAACTTCTTCACTGCAGTAAAAGTGAAAAAGTACAGGCTCTGAACTCAAAGTATAAAAGAAAAAAAAACTCCCTCTGGTGGACATTTCTACCAGCTGCTTCTGGGCATAGCTAATGGAACCTCACCTTTTCTCTGCAGTCGAGTCTCCCTCTCCGTCTGTTTCATTGTTTATGTTGTTTTTGCCTTGTTATGTCTTTTACGTCAATTTTGTTGGTACATCTTGGTGCATCTTACATGTCATTTTTGTCTTGTTTTGTCTTTCATGTCATTTTCATCTGATTACGTCTTATTCATCTTGTTACATCTTTTACGTTGTTTTTGTCTTGTTACATCTTTTACATTGTTTTTATCTTGTAATATGTTTTACGTTAGTTACAGCTTGTTACGTCTTTTACGTCGTTTTTGTCTTGTTATGTATTTCTGGTCATTTTCTCACTATATCTTTTTCATCTTGTTACATCTTTTACGTGATTTTTGTCTTGTTACGTCATTTTTGTATTGTTATATCTTTTACGTAGTTTTTTCCTGTTACATCTTGTTACATCTATTCTGTTGTTTTTATCTTGTTACATATTTTTAATCTTGTTATCTTTTACATTGTTTTTGTATTGTTACATAATTTGTATTGTTACGTCTTTTAAGTTGATTTTGTCTTGCTACATCATTTGTATTGTTACATCTTTTACGTTGTTTTCATCTTTTTCATTTTGTTATGTCTTTTTCATCTGGTTATGTCTTTTACGTTGTTTTTGTCTTTTTACATGTGTTACATCATTTTTGTGATGCTACATCTTTTACATAAGTTTTGTTTTGTTACATCTTTCACATCATGTTTATCTTATGTCATTTTGGTCTTGTTGCATCATTTACGTCAGTTTCATCTTATTACATCTTTCACATAGCTCTTGTCTTTCCTATGTTGCATCCACTTAAGCTGAAATCACTCTGGATGTTGAGAAGGCGGTGTGCAGCAACGCAAAATAAAAATAATCGATTTTTCTCCTCAAATGCATTGAAACTAAAGTAACAAGCCTGTTTTAAAAAAAGGTAAGGAGTCAGAAGTGCAGATATTTGTTTTATAATGTAAGGGGTAAAAGTAAAAAGTTGTTAGAAAAATGAAAACTCAATACTCAAGTATCGTACAGATACCTGAAAATGCTACTTAAGTACGGTAACAGAATGTGTACACAGTCATTTCCCATCGCTG
>JAJHUR010092674.1:0-19364 GCA_027495735.1 Lutjanus campechanus
ACACTTGGAGGGTTCCAGCTTCACAGTGTGCTTCCAGTAAAGGAACTGGTGGTACCAGCCGCTTTCCAGTTCACACACACACACACGCACACAGTGTCAAACCACAACACACTCACGTTGCCAGGAAGGGGTCAAATTAATGGCTGACTTTGCAGCTCTCGGGCAGACGCTCAAGCACACAAATACACACTGCAGTGCAGTCACACACACACACACACACACACAGAATCGTTTCCATTCCACTTCTCCCCCCTTCTCCGCCCTTCCGCTCACTGCCACCCTCTGCTTTTTTTCCTCGTTCTCTCTCTAATTTGCATAATATACTCTCTGCTTCTGAAGCTCAAGATGCGCGCACACACACACACACACACACACAGGACTGACAGATGGCACCACTGGCTTCAGACACAGTGCAGAGCGGGAATGTGAGGGGAATGAAGGGAAGAAGAGAATGTTCTGGTAAAATAAACACACACACACACACACACACACACGCAATAATACCATAATTATCCTGGGCACTGGCCTTGGCACTAACCTGGGGAAAACCCTGATGTGCCAACTCACTGCACTCGATGACCTACCAAAACCAGCAGGGGAGGAACACACTGTCACACACACACATACATACCCATGCACACACACATGTATACCCATGCACATGCTTATTTATGCAAAGACATGCATGCATACACAAAGTCAGTCGAGGAGAGAGGAAATCTTGTGTACACAGACAAAATAAACTCATCCGCCTCTTCCGTGCTTCTTAATCAATCTCCTTCCTTTTCTTTCGTCGCTCTTTCTATCTTTTTTTTTTTTTTTTCATTTGACGGGGTGGTGATGGTGGTTAGAGCGTGTCTATGCTGTCGGGCTGAGTTATCCTCGTAAAGCTCTGGGCCTGATTATCCTGCGATGACTCATCCAGGGAGAGAGAACGAGGTGAACTCAGTGCACAAGAACCCAACAACCAGGCCACTGGTTACATAGCTATAAACAGAGAGAGAGAGAGAGAACTAAGAGAAGTGGGCCTTGAAAGGCATCAAACAGTGCAATCCCCGGCCCGGGGCATGCGAGTGTTCAGCTAGAATGAGAACGAATCACACACCAGACACACGAGCAAACAGACAGACGTCTATCATTTTAACCTGCTTCTCTTCAGCTTGTTTATCATAACTGTGCAAGATGGGCTCCCTGGCCATCGAGTGCATGCGTTCTTAACGCGATTCTCACCAAGCGGTACATGTCAGGTCATATAATTAACTTGCTAATGTAGTCGGTAATCACAGAGAGAGAGGGAAATAACAAAAACAACAGGCTGTCGCGGACAGACTTGCAGCCGGCAGGCTTTGTTGACGCTGCGAGAGCTACGTTCGGTGGGATAAAGTTGCATAATGTCTGCTGTGCTGCGCAAAGGGGGAGGCAGGGGGGCATGACATTTAGGATCGGCCAGACAGGGGGTCTGGAATGGCGATGAAAACATGTTGACATGCACACACATAAGTTTGCACACTCTATTGCCCATAAGCATTCACACTTTTCAGTAAAGTTCCTGTAATTAAAGAGGTACTGCACAGTCTGTGAAAAAGTCTGTAAAGGGAGTTCAGAGTTTGTCTGAGCACTACGTGGTCCTGAATTTCTGAGTTAGGATTTTTTTTTTAACAGACCTGAAATATGACTTGGTAACGCCCCAGAGCCGTGGTCCCCCCAACACTATCTAAGCCCCACGAATGGCACCGACTCACCCTCACCTCACCCTCCCTAACGGTCAGTTACAAACATACCTTCAAGCGTCTCTCTCAGTCCAAATCAGCCCAGCAGTTCACTTCAGCTCGTTTCAGTTCCAACAACCTGACACTGAAGAAAAAAACAACATCATCTTGTCACTGTCTTCTGGCTCCAGTGGCTCAAACATGTCTGGACATGTCCAGTGACGCTGGAGACAGCGTCCATGTTTCAGGTCATGTTCAGGTTTCATTTCAAGCAGCTCATATTTTCATGAGTTTGATACCTAATTTTACTTACCCACTTGCTTTACACTTACTTTAATACATTTTTTTGGAGCTGTAAAAAAAATTGATTACTGTATGGTGATGATGCTGGTGTTAATACTTACAGTTCCTGATAAATTTACCAAAAAAAAAGGTGTTTCATGGGATGAAAATGGCTCAAACCCCCACCCACTGTTTTTAATCATTGTGAGCCTTGCACAGCCCACACAGCCCCTGCTCTTGAGTGGTAGCCTGTGAAACAGCACTCATTTTCAAATAATCAGGTAATAATTTTTGGAAAGAGACATTTTTGAGGCACTTTCAGCACCACAGGACTAGTGCCACCTTGTTCCATTATATTGGAGAGAAGGCAGGCAGACATCTATACCAAAACAGTATAGATGGAAAAATAGCATGACCAGAGGAAAAACACTGGGTTGAACTCTTCCTTTGAGTACTCATATCAGCAAGTACCCAAGTACTTGTACTCATACTCGGCCTGAAAAAAAAGCAGTGCTGGTACACTGCTACGTAAACTTGCAGTATTTATAATATTGCTGGAGAATTTCCATTTTAGCACGCATACTCTATTTCCCATTCAAGCTCTCAGACCACCAGACTCTCACTTTAGCAACGAGTTTATAACTTGAGTGGGTTTAGTGTACACTTCCTACTCTTCATGCACATGATACATTCACGGCGTATAGCCTGTACTCACAAACATATGCAAACACCCACAAGAATGTCAAACCATTTTCAACAGTCAAAGTTTGTCTTATTTAATTTTATAGGCTTGGAGCGTTTGCAAAGTGCTGTGCTCACCTTAAACGTTCTCGGCATTCTTATGTTTTACTCAAATATAATTTCCCATAGGAGAACTCGCACTTCTGCTCAACTTATAATTCACTAAAGTAATATTCGCTCTGTTTGAGCTGAATATTTTAGACGGCCTTCCAATTTATGGACATGAACAAACACACACACACACACACACACACACACACACACACACACGCACACGCACACACACATATCTGTTGAGCCTGATTGAACGGGACTGGGCGGCGTTCTCACAGCACTAACTGTCACCACAGTGAGAGGTCAAACAGAAACAGTAACACAGCTTATATAAGTCACAATAACAGGAGCAGGGGGGAGAGAGGACAAGAGGGGTGTGTGTTTGTGTTGTGTGAATCTGTGTGTGTCGAAAGAGATTTTCAGAGTTAAAACGGATTTTCTGGCTGTTATTATAGGAAAAACTATAATTGTTTCAATAATCTCTGAAAGCAGTAAATGGACACTCATGATGTTTGTTCCACATCATATAATGTTCAAAAAATAGAATTATTTTGAGCATTTTTATCCTCTAATACACAATGAATGTAACTAAATAACACCACTGTGGTTTAAAGCCAGGCTGAAATTTGGCTAGGCTAACTAGCTTCCATTTGTACAGATGTACTAATTCACGCAAGACAACGCTTCCTTTATGGTTTTTCAACAATGAGTCATTACCAGCTCCCACATGCTCAGTGTTGTGTTCATACCACGCTACAGAAAGTAATGGGGTCTAGTTAGCATTAGCTGTCGCTCTTTTCATGGGTCCAGTTGTGATGAATGGCAATGGCCAGACTGTCAAAAGTCTCAGCAACATAAAGTCCTCTAACCTCAGTGTCATGAATAAAAAAAAAAATACAACAAACATTTGGATAGGATACATCTTTTTGGAAATTAAAATTTTACTAAATATGTACACAAGTCAAAATAGCCACCAAGGATAGACAGGTGTCAAATTAAAGGAGAAAAGCAGACAAACATTACAGAGACAGATGCATTCATGCAGGACACAAGGGGTGATTCAATGATTTGGTCAGTATGGAGATGACATTATTCAAATGCTATGGCCTTCACAGTCAACAAGGCTCATCCCAGCTGAACACCTATGAAAGCTTTTACAATGATATGTTAAGCAGCAGCACCATCATCATCAAGACATCAAATGAGGAAATATCTCTTGGAAGGACGCTGTTCGTCCCTGGTTCAGGGACTTAGAGAATCTATGACAAGGAGCAGCGAGCACTTCAGTTTCTCCTTTAATTTGTCACCAGGGTTCAACGTTCAACAGGTCAGAAATCTAATTTCTACTTGCCCCTATAAAAATTGTTTCATTAGTGCTTATTAAATAACAATAAAGACTAAAGTTAATTGCCATGTTTGATCTAGGGCTTCAGTGTCTATAAAATGTCAAAATTGTGAAAAGCAGACATCCTAGTTTTCTTACCAGTCCAAGGTGATGCCTTCAAATGTCTTGTTTTGTCAGTCTAAAAGCCAAAGATAATAAACATGATAATAAACAAAGAAAAACAAGAAATTTCTATATTTTAGAGGCTGAAAACAGCATTTTCTGCCATTTTACATGAAAAATGACTTAATCTTCATACTATCCAGAGAAAATGCACTTTGTCACAACTTGTTGTCTAAGCTGGTGGACTAAGGGCAACTAATCAGCAGATTGCGTGTCTTAATGAATCAACTTCACTATGACAGCTCAACTAGAATGAAGACAAGTTTTCACCACACACACAGACTGACTTCTATCATTTAACCTGCTTCTTTTCAGCTTGTTTATCGCGGCTGTGCAAGATGGGCGCCCTGGCTATCAAGTGCCAGCGTTTCCCCTGCGATTCTCACCGAGTGTGTGTGTCAGGTCAATTAACTTGCTAATGTAGTCGCAATTGCCTGGAGAGAGGAGAAAGAGGGGAATCTTTAAAAAGAAAAAGGGGAAGAGACTCTAAAATTAAATTTTCTAGCTGAATGCTACAAAAAGTGATGATATTGCTGTTGATTGCGAATTGGATGGACAGACAGGGCATTCAAAATCTCTGCATGACTTAAGAAACCTACATTTAGGCTGCAGGAAAGGTGTTATGAAAGGAAGAAAAAAAAAAGTACTGAATCTGAAAAAGTCCAAGACTGATTTAGAAGGACAGTCCACAGGGGAGGGGTAGAGGGTGTAACGTCACATCACAAGAGGACAGAACGCCAACAGAGGGGGAGAGAGGGAGAGGTGTGGAAGAGGGAGAGAGGGAGGGAGGGAGATTTTCTATAAGCAGAAGCTAAAGAGGTCAGACTGTTAGTTTCTGGGTCAGAGCGCATTAAACAAGCAGCCGTACAGAGCCGTCGTCCACGGCCCCGTGGCGACGCAGCAATGTGGACAGGCTTCTACCAACTGTGACCACACATTAGGCACTTACTGCAAGCCATACAGATACTGCTCAGGGCGTCAACACATAAAGTTGCCCTTTATTGTAATCCACATCATAAAGCGACACACATAGACCTACATCTAAGAAGCCGGCAGCCAACAGTGGGGTGTGTGTGCTGACTGGCACGAATGTGAACCGTAACTCTCATCAGTAATGGTCCCAGGAACACTGCTGAGGGCGTAAACATTGGGAGGTAACACATACAGGACATGGTATGGAAAATATATGACACGAGAGTGATTTGCAACTGTCACTGAGTTGTCGGCAGGGCATACCGCATGAACTAGTTTATTTTTCATGTCACATTTCTAAGGTTGTTGAGAAGTGTGTTGGAACTTTGCCAGTCGGTCTTAGGCGGTAAAATGTAGCGCAGTCCCACTGATGCTCAGTGGACGACATTCACGCAAGAAAGACAAGTTCAAGGATCTTGACAAATCAGCCCCATTTAACGTGAAACAATCGGTTGTTGATGGTTTAAGGGTCCAGTGTGTATGATTTACAGGGCTCTGTTGGAAGAATATCATGTTGCACAGCCATGTTTCAACAGTAGCCCAGATCAGACAAACCAAACACTGGGTCTAAAAGTCCTTCGATCCTTCCATTGTCCGTAACCGCTTATCCTGACGGGTCGTGGAGGGACTGGAACCCATCCCAGTTGACATTAGGAGAGAGGCAGGGTACACCCTGGACAAGTCACCAGTTCATTGCAGGCTGGCTCTAAAAGTGCCTTTTCACATTTTGAATGAATTCACAGCCACCTTAGGTTTTCCTACAGTCTAGGAAGAAGAGAGTGAGACCTGCAATCTGCAAGTTCACTGCTAGGTGCCAAAAAAACGTACACACTGATCCGTTAAGTATTGCAGCACCATAAAGTGTGAGCACTTATAAGAGACAAAATCTAAAAAGAATGGTCAAAATCAAAGCTGAAAGAGGTTGAGATTTCATTACTTTTAGTCCCCAATGTGGGTCAATCTCCAATGCTGGATCCTACTTCCTAATGATCCGTCAGACTGTCCCTGACTGGTAAACTCTGTGTACCCTGTTAGTGTTGCAGGCTTTAGTCTCTAAACTAAAGCTGGGACACCCAGGTGATGTCACTTGAGTAATTTGATAAAACATAATCCAACTGACATGATACAACTGTTTTCAGAGGCTAAGGGGCCCTGGTCCGGTGATCCAAGTAGACTTGACCCCAAAGTCCAGTTTGTTTGATTAGTGTGTACCAGAAAAGGCGGTCTTGAGTACTGTGATGTGCACTCAACAGTCTGCAACAAGTGTGAAAGCTAACCATACCAAAACAAGGAAGCAGACAGCAGGGATCTTGTGATTGGCAGGCTTTTTTACACTTGAGCAACAACATAAACAAATGTAATGTAGATGATGATGCTAATGTACTTGGGTATAGAACAGCATTACTAATGTGTAAGATGACCAGCGGGGAGATGAAGCAGTTGTACATACTGTGAACACTCCCTCACTTGCACTATCCATGACTAGTAAAGTGATCTTGATGTGTAAGATTGATAGAATTCCCCTTTAACACTGCCTTGGGGTGGACTTATGGTTCCTCAAAGATACACATAAACATCTCTGCTGTTCCACACAGAAAAGGATGCTTGGGGCAATCACAGGTCACAGAGGATTGATGCTTACACCTACCAAATTTCAATACCTTGTATAGACCTGTGCATCAAGCACATGACTGGTTGATCAAACTTCCTGTTGGGAGGAGGGTAGAAAACAAGAACAAGAACACATAAAAATACAAACATAAAGGGAACTGCCCTGCAAATGTCTGTAAACTCCACTTGTACATTCTGAGTTGTGTTCAGCCCAGAACAGCATGTTCCAGCATGCAGGCAGCTTTACACATCCCCAAAGTACCATGGCAACAAGTCGGGGAGTAACTATAAATGGGACCAATCTTATCCAGTATCAGTACTGGGGACCGATACTGACATATGGCATTCAACGGTCATCAGGCTCGCAACACCGATTCACATCTAAATTCCACAACACCATGTGTTTGCCCTGTGTTTCCTATTAGTAAATACTATGCTAAAGCAGTCCAAATTTAGAACCGACTAGTAGCTTTCACTTGTGTTTTGGAATTGCATGTAATATATGGTAAACATGTTCCAAATTACAGTGCTGCGATACAGCTTAATATAGTAATAATTATCATAATCATAAAAAAACAGAGTGCTGGTATCGGTATAGTATTGGTATCTGCAAATATCCAAATTCAGATATCCAAATCTGATCAGAAAAAAAAAAGTGGATCGGTACATCTTAAAATATGAGGTGAATATTCCCAACAACAAACAGACACTTATATCACTGTACTGTAGGCCTATTATCTCCTAGGTTGTCATTCGTAAAGCAAGTTAAGAGTTACAGGCATAAGTTACATATCAGGCTGTGCTGTTGCTGGGACCGAGCGAAAAATAATTTGAGCCACAACAACAAACTCTGTTGTTAAAATCTCACAGCAGGGATTCCAGCGGGTCAGAAAAAAGCATAATGACTTTATTGTTTGCCTTGTGTGAAGAGTGGTAGTGAGAAAGTGAGGGATGAATTTCTGTTGCACTACTGAGAACTGACTGCATGTCTGTCTTGTTTTAACTCTCCACACTCCTCTCACTGACTTTTGCCATTAAAACCTGTTACTGAGAGCTCATATTTGTCACTGTCAAGACAACTGTTACACGCAGCCATCCTGGTCATTATGTCACGGATTGTGTTAAATGAGCATCCGATATAACCTCTTATCAACCACAGGCCCCTGAATTGAATCCAATCGAGGCAGATTTTGTGGCATCTGTAAATCTTAGAGATGTCACAATTTTCCAAATCCACTTCCTCTAATATGGTAGTCTGCGTACAAACTGGCCAGTGTATGAGAACTGATTTTTTTTTGTTTTTGTTTGTTTGTTTGTTTTAGTTTTACAAAAAATTCCAACTCATACGACACAATCTTTATCAGCAGGCAGACTTTTTCCCTCAATTGTCATAGAGATGGATCTGATAACATGTAAGCTCCGTAGCTCAAGGGTAGTGCTGAAAGGCCTGGAAGAAGCCAGTAAGTTGACCTGGAGTTGGGACTGGTTTACTGAAGTCTTGTGTCGTGTAGTCACTTTTTGTGGACTACACTGGCTTATTTGAAACTGAATTACATTTGGGCAAAGGACAGCATTATTTTTTGTTATGATGCAGGCTAATACAGGTTAATTGTTAAATTGAAGCACTGTTTGCTGCCGATTTAATGTGATTAAACAAAAAATTTTAATGGCTGTCTTGACTCCACCTGAATGACTTCCATTCATTTGCCGTCACTGTTAAGGCTAAATGTGACAGATGTCGGTGGTGGCAGCGACCACACAGCTAAACATGCCACTTTCACCTCATCCATAAACCAAGCCCTGCGTAAAGAGCCAAAATACGACTTGGAAAAAATAAGAGGAATAATCTTTCAAGGACAAATAATAGACCCAACTGAACTGAAGGCAGCCATTAGACAAAAGAGACAAGAGAGAGCAAGAGAAAGAGGCAAATATCTTTCCAATTATCAGCTCTGGAGCATGTTCTTAAGTGGGAGCTGAAAGGACAGGTTATTAAGCTTTAATGCATCACAGCTTCGGAACCATTCAAGGCCTTCTCCCTCATTAGACCTACCACCAGCCTTGCAGTGTGTGCATGTGTGTGTGCATGTGCACATGTGCAAGTACATGTTCAGAGCTAAGCACCTCATACAAGACTAAACACTTAAACACTGGTAATGAGAGTGTGAGTGCTGGCTAGTCCGCTTACAGAGGGAATAATTGCAGATTTAGCCAACAAGGGCATTTTCATTCTCCTGTATAGATGGGATTAGCACACATACAGAAAAACAGAAGTCACATTTTCCTAATAAAACCACTCAACGGGAGAGAAAATGCTACTGGAACCATGCCCAAAGAATGTATACAATATGTATGAAAGCGTTTGATAAATCCTTGAGATTTAATCACATTTTCTGGTTGTAACATTCTTCTCATGAAAAAATCAGGTAGAAGTGGAGGTAATGCTTATAGAACAACACTACCGAGCAACAGTGCAACAATTCCTTATGGAATATGGGCCCAATTTCTGACTACCACTCCTTGCCTTTTTCTTTTCAAAGCAAACAAACATGATGAAATTTCTGCGGATGATATATTGCCTTGGTTGATGTCTGTGTATTAGTTTGTAGTGTGGGTTGATCCCACAAACAAAGCCAGAATTGATTCTCCTTATTGAAATCCGCAAAATAATATCTGAGGGAATCCATCTGCCCTTATAGCTCTCTTGCTTCCTATAAATAAAAGAATCAAACAAATAACGGGATGGAGGTGGAGAAAAGAAGACGACAAAAAAAAACAGGAGCCTCTCTGGGAAAGGAGGCCCCGATCAACCGGGAGGATGCAGAACTTAAAACGATTTGGCCCGCGTGTGAAGCCACTCGGCGCGCTGGGACGTTTACTCAGGCAAGGGGCTGCCATATGAACACATTAGCAGGACAAAACACCGTCTAACATCCAATCCAAGTCCCTAGGATCAATGAAGAAGTATTGGCTTCGGTGCTTCTGCTCAGTCAGCCACTAACTCTCCTTCTGTCCATTCCTGCATCCAGTGATCATCACCATGTGTGCACACTGCGGCCCCGTGTCTGATGAGGATGATTTTTCCGTAGATGGGATGATTAATGTGCCTGCTCTAAGATGCTGAGTGAGATTGATGCTGCCCGCTATCCCCTCCATGCCTAATCTTTCATCCTTACAGTAAATATGACACAATGTCCATATGCACGCAAAAACAGCCTGATTACAAACAGCTTGCAAGCCCTCGTCCCTTTTAATGATTACATCCAAAGGCGCTCTCTCAGTCAAATGGCTGTTTCCCTTAATGAAATTAGTCCATCACACTATCTTCCTCCTCTGCACATGAGGTAAGGAGTTTCCACGGGGGTCACTCGGCTAAGTAACCCTCGTTAAGCAACTCTGATGCAAATGAGATGCAAATCTGGCTAAAACGGAACACTGGTTAATTTGGCCTCCTGACATTGCAAACAGTCACAGGGGATCCAATGCAAATTACATGCAAATGACAACTGACGGTCTTGGTCTCTATTGGCTAAAGGGTAGAAGCCTATGGGTTTGGGTTCACGTCTGATTTTGTCTATGCAAATATTTGATGTATCCAAGTGGAACTAAAGAAAGTAAATACCCACTGGAGAGAGGGGTGTAGGTTCACAACAGGTCAGGAGGCTGTCATCACAACAGCTGAAGCATTATACACCCACACCATGCGGCCCAGCGCAAGAGAGGAAAAATACAAACCTCAAACCAGAGAACAAGAGGGAAGTAGACATTACATTCCAACCGCTCCACATTTACCAAAGCCAGGACCCAGCTGTGTGTGATCCAGCCAACTCCTACATCATCTGGAGCCATGCCTCATGTATTCACTTCTGAGATCCAGCTCTATGAAGCCCCACATAGAAATATGGCAATCTGGTCAGCGTCGTATTAACACTTGACAGAGGGCGTATCTAAAGCCAAAGCCCCCCCTGTGGAGAGGTCAAACCTTTGTACAGACAAGCCCCGAAAGACCATGTGACGGAGGAAAATCACTTTCTCTAATGCCCAGTCCATACACCATCCAACGGTATGGATTCCTGCAGACAGGAGCAGTTAATTGATCCCTCTCCATCCTCACTCAACCATCAACATGACTGGAAAGTAACTCATGCCAGTTTCTGCTACGGGTATTTTTTTTTTATAGGACCTACTGCTTTTCTTCTTTTTCTTTTGCATACATTTAAATCTTCCATTTTCATCGTACTTTGAGATCTACACCCACTCAAGTTCCACCTCCATCAAACCCAAATTTTAACAGCAAATAGAGTGCACTCAGTAGAGTGAAGATCTCTGCAAGGCAACCTAAAAAGTTTATTTTGTAATTTAACTAATTATTGAGAATTGGGACAAAAGTGTATTTTAAAAAGGGAAAAGAGATCAAAGTCTTGGCTAAAAATTATTTTTTTTATTAGATGTAGACTCAGATGGAAAAGATGAAGGAGTTGACATCTTACGGAGTTGACAAAATGTTGCATTTTTTCATTTCACAGCATAGCCGCAGTGAGTAACCATTTTATTTTTAAAGGTTGCTAAGAGTTCTCCTGATGCTCATCAAAATACACATTTTTTACCCTTAATTCTTATGTAGCTTTGATTTAGAGGGGCTACGGAATTGACATGTTAGGGTACAGACAAAATAACCTATGATAGCTGGACTATTTAAAAAATTTCTTTTTTTTAAAAAAATGAAAAGCTTAGCTGTGCTTGAGCAGTATTCCCACCTTTTTCAGAACAGGAAGCGAGACAGGGTTCCTTAGGTTATAGCTAAACCTTTTCATGCCTAATTAAATCATGTTTTTGCATAAATCTGATGGAGTTGACAGAAATCTGAGACACAACTGTAAAGGGCCAACATTTTAATTTAAAAAAAAAACAATAATTATAATCATTTCAAAGCAAGGTTGATTATAATAGCACATTTTCTATACCCATGTTATCACTAGGTAATTTTAGTTTTAGAATTTTAAGGATTTTAGCACATTTCTAAATTGTTATAAATTGTGAATTGTTGTCTGGGACAAGGGTGTTTTTGGCACAGGACAAGCTAAAACATTGAATAAATTACATATATTTCATGTAAATCCTCAGAGAATATATTTTCACTACAAAATTCATATTAGAATTTTGGTATTAGTGGCTTCATTTTTCAAGTTTATTTTTGGCAGGACATTATTTTGACCCATTTTTCAAGAATGGGTTACTTGCATTTAACTACACATGAAAGGCTTGACGTTGCTGATGTCTTGCAGCCCCTACCAGCTGGTTAAGAGGAGCGAGTAGTCAGCGGTCACTTTATGTGATGTATAGGTTTTAGATAGAGACTTAGAGACTATTTTATTTTAGAGGAGAACGGAGGACTACGTGAGCTTCAAGCGTCTTTGCAGAATATTATGTCACAGTGGAGTTGAAAAGAAAATGACACCACCTCATCATTATATCCTTATTAAATAGATATTAGATAGTTCTGTGAAATTCTGTCATTATTAGCAAATTAATTCTGAAGTTGTGGCCAAAAAATCTAATCAGTTCATCCTTCAGTCCAAGTGGACATTTGCGCCAAGTTTGAGGAAATTCCCTCAAGGCGTTCTTGAGATATCATGTTTACAAGAATGGGGCAGAAAGACAGACGAACGGAAAACATAATGCCTCTGGCCATTAAAAAAAGGTTTTTCAATTTTCAAAAATTGTGAAGTCCTTCAGCACACACACACGAATGTTCGTCAGGGAGTGTCAGCTGCGGACAAGATTCAGCCCCGTTGCTCACGCGCTCAGTCATACGCCTGGCAGACATAAATATGTAATGACAGGTTGCCAACTTTGTCCCAATCCAAACGCACCTCCTCATACTGCAGTCTACTTCTGTTGGAATTTTGAGGACACAACCAGATTGTCAGTAACCCAAAGCTCATCCTACATTGATCAATTATCTATGAGGCTAGGGGGAGGGAACGTGCAGTGAATCCACTGTAAACTCCTCAGGGAGGAGGTGCCATCTCAGCCCACTCGGCTTCAATTCTCTGAAGGCCACCCCCTTAAGTGATACAGCTGAAGAATGAGTCATGTGGACGTTACCTTGGATAACTTGTACTGTACTGAAGTTTGTTTGTATGTGTACTAAAAAGGAAAAAAAAAACCACAAACACTGGCCTCATGTGCCCTCAGCAGTGTGTGCTAGAGTGTGATAAGAAATATGATTACATGCTTTGAGTAGATCCTTAAGAAAAGAGTAAACATTCTTTGTATGCTCCTTTCGAAACCATGTATTTTGTACTTGTGGACTCTTAAGACTCAATGCCTGCTCATGCTAGCATTTACAATGACAAAATTCAGCTGTGAAATCAATTCATTGCAAACAAATCGCAAATTTTCTTATCTGGTTCAACCTTGGTGAGCTCTGCCATGAGAATCCACGCTTTTGATTCACAGGAAATTATCCTGACAGTGCTGACCTTTGAGGGGGTCAGAGTACCCAAAATGAAAGAAGCCATCATAGCTTGTTAGCTGTGTTGCTTCATATTTACTTTTATTTAATCTTCCTGTTGGAGTTTGCTCCACTAAAGAAGGGTTTGCAGCTAGTTACGAGACCTGATTCAATGGCACAAATATGTCTTCCTGAATGAGTTGTGTAAACTCTTGTTAGCAACCAAGGTGACTTGCTTACTCAATGAACATAGCATAGAAATTCTTTAATACGTTTTGAGAAAAAAATACCGGGGGAATGTAAACAATCCAATACAGAGAAAAATAGAGAGAGGCTTGGAGAACTATTGTGACTAGCGCAAGCATGTTCCCACCTTGGGAATGTGTTAGCCTTTAGCTCGCCAAATGCAGTAGTCCACCAACCAGCCTTTGCGAGGAGCCCCAACCAACATCAAGATTTTAACACCGTCTACTTGGCAAAGGGGCAAGGATGCCACTTTGTGGTGTGGCTGGTATTTTAAAGAGTAACATTTCTGAGATTTTTGGGGGGACATTTTGTCTCTATTAGAGTTTGACAGTAAAGACAGACAGGAAATATGGTGAGAGAGCACAGAGGATGGCTTGCAACAAAGGTTTCATGGCAGAAACGAACTAGGGATGCCACATGCTGTAGCATGCAGTCACGACAACCTTTTACGTAACAACCCATCTCGGTTTCACCACATCGTTGCTCCATTTTCTATATGCTTCAGAACATTTTTCAGTGTGGCTCATGCTCATCTGTAGGAACAGATATACTTCAGTTAAATCAATACAATCAATCTGTCAACACTGGCCTCGTAGCGGCTCACATTTCACTCGCATGTAACTGCAACACAAAGCACTGACAGTGACTCTAGCTCCCCTGAGTCTCCCTACTGCACAGATGGCCAAGATTTTGTCCAGAACTGTACTGTTGAACTTCTAGCTAATGGTAGTGAGGCCTAAGCAGATGCACTAATGAGTGACAGGCCAGGGTAAGATACACATTTTCCCCCAAACCAGGGGTCTGTCTTACACAAACTACTTTGTACAGTGTGTTGTTTGACAAGGTCTGAATACAAATGCTTATAGCTATTCTGAACAGGCACTCTCAAAAGCCTGCTGTCAAAGTGAGGGTTGAAACATGAGAACTGTTGAAACAGGGATGCACACTGCACACTGTTGGACATTTTCCTCAAAATAATTCATGCTGTTGCACTTGGTTATATATACAAAGAGTGAGGGACCTATGGAGAGAGCATGGAAAGAGCTTGAAAGGGAAGTAAAAATCGTGCATATTGTCTTTTCTTATTGTTGGTTTCACAAAGTAACAAAAACTGTCCTTCACTTCTCTTTTAAGATTTTCACACTCGGCCAAAAGTTGATGTTCATTTTCATTTGTATTAATAGGGGGTTGTTGTTGCTTTGATCAAAGAGACTTTCTTGGGATTCTCCATCGTCACTTTTGGCTGTGCGGTCAAAATGTGCCACGCTAATTTGCATTTCCATTACCACTTTTATCATGCCGAGCTGTGCCGAGTTGAGCCTGAGATGGACCTACTCTGGGGAGGGGCCAAAGCGAGATTCCCCCCCCCCCGTTCTCTCCGTCAAACAAGCAAGTGATAATAAGCTCACATGTGTGCAGGAGAGCAAAGAGACATGCGTTTCTAGAAGTGTGTCTTCAGCTCTCAGTTCTATAGAAGCTTATCTCTGTGGTTTGAAGTTTAGTTTATCTCTTGTGTTACCGTTTATACATTCAGATAGCTGCTGTATTTTATCGTTATGTTCGCTTTCGGCCACATAGAAGTTATCACTGATGAAAACCGAAAATATCCTGGTTTTGCTGCGTCATATTAAAAGCTTTCGAATAACGCAAGAACTCGGGACTTTCATCGTGAACAATTCATAGGAAGTTCAGTGTTTATTTGCCGTTTTACAGCTGCTTGACTTTAGCTAAGTTGCTAGTCTTCAGTCATAAGACACCATCCTAAATCGAATAGCCCTGTTGCACTGGAAATGCACATCCCTGCCATGTTCAGCTGATGTGCAAAGTCAAACCGAGTCAAGCCAAGCCAGCACGTGTGGAAAAGGGGTATCTGTGTGCTCCAATACCCATACTATTTAGTATGACAAAAAGATTTAGCATGTCTGTGTACATAGTACGTGAAATTCTGTATGACAAAATGCCAGGATGCTATAGTGCATTTGTTTGCATTTTGCAGTGTGCAAGCTAGCATTCTTTTCTGGCTATTCTGATCCATAATCCTTTGCGATGAGTGTCTGGGCAAGAGGGTCAAAGTTCAAGGCACCATGTTATGTAGACGTAGTATGTCCTGTTTATATGCATACTGCATGGAACAGTGCATGCTTTGTAAGGGCAGCTGCAGCATGTACTGCAAGTAAAAAGAAAAACTATGCGATATGCAGGAATTGACATTGTCTTGTACTCTTGGGGGGGGGGGGCGTGGAGGACATGGCAATGTCACAGATGTGTGTCTTGTCTGGAGGGCAGCATTGCTCACACTTTTTCTGGAAAAAGGCCAAGAACTGCTGTTGCAATTAACACAATAGACTGGAAGCAGATTCAATTGATGGTATAATAAAATGACTGTACACACCGTTTACTGCAAAGTATGTAACTGAAAAAGTTGCAACTCTTCATTCTTACCCATCAGTGCTGATCAGGCCACATGTTTTTACTGAAATATCTACAGCTTGGACTGATATTGCGTCTTTACTAAAGACAGATGGAGGTGTGCCTGCAGGTGCTTTTCACGAGTACTGTCATGGTCATCTGTTGATCTCTCCCAACATATCCAGAGGCCCTCTTAGTCAGACTGCACAGCAAACAAGCGCACCTATCTCTTTGGTATACTCTGCACACCACAAGCTGCGGGTGATGAATCAAACTACTCCTGTCCTGCTCTCTCACTATTCATTTCATTCATAAACCCAAAATATTGTTAAGGCAGCCGATTGGCTGGGAGCGCGCTACGCAAAAAGACGGCGTGCTTTCGGTAGCCAATGAGAGGCCAGTAGTACGCTCTCTCCCTCTCTCTCTCGCTTTCATGCTCCCTCTTTAACCCTCTCTCATTTTTGTTCTCTCTCCGTCTCACTCTCTCTGACTCCCTGCCTCAGTGCATTACAGCAGTCAAAACAACACCCTGGCTGAAGAGAACGCAGCGTAGAAACAAGTACTAAGGGACAGAGTCTTAAGTGGTGACTTAGACCTGTCTCGCCCTTTAAGCCCAGCCATCTGTGTATGTTGTCCGGCGCTTTAAGACCTCCTCCTGTACGTCATTTGCTTGTAGGTGACAGGGAAAAGCACTCTAAAAATGAAACTTTATTGAGCGATTGATCGGCTGATTGACAGCTATATTGACTGATCTTTAACGGAGCCCTCTTGAGATGGGATGGGGCTGACGTCAGGCCTAATTCAATATGACCCAATTCAATATTCACTTTAGGTTTTTTTTTTTTTTCATGTGCAAATCTTTGTGGCACAGAGAGGACAGAAAAAACAACAGAAACACACATGAATCAATAATAGCAGTGATCCAGTGACTCTCCATGAACTCAAGAGTGTGTGTGCCACTGTTTGTGGGGAACTGGGTTGACCGGGTTTAATTGGGAGTTTTGAGGAACAACACTGCCATCTATGGGCAGGTCTGGCTGCTGCAGGCTCCCTACGGATTACATCATCATGTTGAGGGCACTGATGTGTTTTTCTCAGATGCTGTGGCTCAGACAAAGAGAAACAGGGACAGTTGTATTCTACACAGGAAAGATGTAGGAGAAAGTTTTAAAAAGTATATGTGGACATATACAACTAAAGGCACATCTGAGGTTTTGACTTCATGGCATTTGTTTTACACATTTTTGAAGAGATTTCACATCTACATGACTTCAAAACAATCTGATTTGACTAGTAAATTGACTGACAAAAACTGCCATCTGGGCTGATGACAAAAATCCAGTCTTCTGCTGAAAATGATCTGGTCTTTGTGAGCAAGTATGCTCACAAATTCACAATTACGCTGGCCAAAAGAATTCATGTTTACAATATCTATAGAAAATTTGACAAAAAAAAAATGCCATCAGTGAAATTCATCCTTGACTTTGTTTAATGTGTGTTTTGACTCTTATTGTGGCAGATGAATTCCACTCAAAACACAAGTGTAGGGAGGTGGAGGGAGTCTGGAACCATAACTGTAACTGATTTAAGCTGCTATGTACAAAAACAGCCTAAATGAGTGGTAATCAGGTCAGGAGAGGCAACACAATTTCTTAATCCAACTACTAAAAAAGAATCTAATTCCCAAGCTTCTGTCACATGTCAACAATCGCCCATCTTGCTGGTGTTCTAGCTCAGGAGGTGATGTTTTATAGCTGAAACAAAACCCACATGCACATGGGATTTCAATTTGTTATTGCTGCCTGAAAATGTCTCAAATAATGAATTTAAATATGAAACATTTCCACTGTCATGTTTAATACAACAGCCAAAAACTAAAACTGACTCAAGCTATGTCAACATTTCCAGTTGAAGCCAAGTTCATTAGAGTCAATTTCCAGAAAAGAGATGAGACAACACTTTGTCACACAGTTTCAAAACATCACATCAGCGTGATGATGGCAGGGATTGTGTGGGATCACACTGCCTCCTAGTGTCTCCATATATGTTAGTGCTGCATATTGGACAGAGTGCAAACATCCAAATGAAGCACAGAACATGATAACTGTTCTTTTCATGTAGCAGGCCAGTGACAAAGGAAACCTCAAGCTGCTACAGCTTGGCATGCAGTTTGGGATGCAAACAGACAACAGCACATATTGGGACGAAAACAAAGCGAAACAACTCATCTGCTCTAGCTGTTATATGTAGCCAAGTCAGATGCTTTGGACACGTTGATGTAACAGTCGTCCAACTGCATCTGTGAGGATTTGGAAAGTTATAATATACGTATGCCATTGGATTGCTCAATTAAAATCATATTTCCACTTGTTTTAAGACTACTAAATGCAGGTAAACTAGTGTCCAATAAGCAAGTTAATCAGAATCACAATTAGTCAATTGTAAGACCATGAAAAAATTATTCCGACATATTGCAAACGTCACCATTATCGTGATAAACTTTTGTTCACTGTCCGTAACCACTTATCCTTAAGAGTTCGCAGGACACACCTATGGACAATTTAGAGTCACCAATTTACCTAATTTAATCTAACCTGTTTAAAGTTATTCTAAGAATTTGCAGCACCTTTGTAGTGACAATATTGTCAGATGGACATTGAATGTGACTGCTGGAATAAGTCCAATTCAGTCTGATTAATTTATTCAGTCAGTTCTCCAAAAAAACAACAAAAAAACAATTGTACAAATACTATTTTAAATCAATCAATACATCTGCCTGTTCAATGCATAAAGTAAAAAACATTTCCCAGTTGACGAAACATTTTCTTTGCTTGGTGGAATCATTTATTTTCCTCTTCACTTGCCAGATTAAGCAAGAAATCGCAATTTTCATATCACAGCTAGCGAAAACAATGCCACATAAACTGTTAAACACATTTTTGTTAATTTTTCAAATGCTGTTCAAACAACACACAAAACTGTGACCTCAAGCGTGGACTGAAGAACACAAAGAGCTACATGTAGAGGGTATCTGTATTGTAAAGATATGGGGAAGGGTGAATGATGACTGGTCAAAGGTCTGCAGATTTCAATCTTGAGGTCAACGTGACATGGTCAAATAAAACATTAAAACTGCGATGTAATAGTGCAAAATGTTACTTTATGAAAAGTACTGTAACTTCAACTCCACAGACAACTTAGAGAACGTAAATGGACCAGTCTTTAGAGGAATTAAATTCATGATTATCACTGAAGCTGCAAACTGCAGAAAAACTATTTATAATCCAAAATATTTTATTAACAGTTATTCATGCCTTGAAAAAAAAAAAAAAAAGAACGATTTGCTTTGGAATGCGTTTGAAACAAGTGAGTAACA
>JAJHUR010092674.1:19384-36534 GCA_027495735.1 Lutjanus campechanus
GGTTAAAAAAAAAAAAAAGACAATAAGGCATGATAGTATTCGTTACACCAAGGGTTATAAAGTAAAGAAGAATTTGAGATGTAATTGAACACACTCGAAGAACTGAGGATATGAAGCTATGACGAGGAGATTAAAAAAAAAAAAAAAAAAAGCACCATTACAAGTTTAGATTAGACCGTAGTGACACATTTTTTACTGGAGTTACTTTCAACTCCTCTGACCATTAACAAGCTAATGAAAAAGAGTTTATAAATGTTTGTATCATACCCTGAATATCAAGCTGTACAAAGTTTGAACATCAGACTACCCTGATCTTTGGCTAAACAGGATCATACTGGGGTAGACGAAGCCATTCTTACAATAGCTTTTCAAGTTGTTGTTCAGTGCCTCAATTTTAATTGTTAAGAAGAATAGCAAAAATGGAAGAAAGCCTAGTTTTTCACAGCAGTTTTACAGTTTCCAATACACTGACTCTTTGAGAGCACACAGTCTTCTGCTCTCATGCGAGATGCTCAACGGAGCGTGCAAGTTTTCGGTTTGATGTTTCACATTTCCATGTATACCGACCTCGACTGACAACATCAGAGAGCTGTACGCGCCTGACACAGATGTTCACATGTTCAATTTCTTTTCAAAGCTTAGGGTTTCTCACTGCAAAGGAAAGGCAAGTCAGTGTTTTCAGTTGTTCAGTGTGTCAGTAGAAAATTCCATTCCTCTAAACAGCTACAAGGGTATGAAGACAAGGTGTGTTACACTACATGCACAAGTTTCTGGCCTAGGTGTAAGGCGACTTCAACAGGTACACGGGACTTGATCAGGAGAGCAGATCATTAATTTCCCTGGTAATCAACAAGTATTGTACCACTCCAGACAACCCAGTCCCAACAGAGGAATTTTAAAAAGGTTAAATGCCAAACTATGAGGAATTCAATCAAAGAGGAAATTACTGAGCCAAACCTAGGTGCAGACAGAGATGAGGATCAGTGTTATGAGCATTATCATAGTATTGTTAAAATGTGCTGAAAATGTCCAAAAATGTTCTAATACACAACTTTTACATTAAAAACCTCTCAACAATTTGAAATGGCATCATAACCTTTGTGATGTCGATGTTTTCACTGACAAAACAAACACATACTGCTGCTGCCCCTGCGTCTGGGAGACTGCTGCTAACTTTGGTTGATGTTAAGACAGTATCGAACTTGGTTTTTCCAAAGCTTGGCAACCAAACAGTTATCCAGATAATTAAAACTGGAAACTATAACATTATTTGTTGACAATTTCATCACAGTTTATCGCGGAACCGATTAGAACTTCATTTCTATCTTTGATTACAATGGAAACATGGGCTGGTTCATTAGATAGCACCAAGATCCCAAGAATCTTGATCGGAACTGGTCCAAGAAACAGAATTAATTTGGTGAAAAAGGGCCTTCATGGTCATACCAGGCTACAAACTCAGATTTAGTGCAACAGAAATCCCTGGCCTCCAGTTATCTTATATAAAAACAATTCCAGAGAGTTCCATACAGTGACATATACAGATTTTATACTTCTACTACTTCTAATATTCGCCTCTTAAAGTTAAACGGGTGTCTACATCATCAGGCTTTATTGAGGAAGGCTTTTCGTGATGACAGTAGAAAATGTCATCCATGACATCTTCCCAAACCAAGGATGTTGTAACAGTGTTCAAGAATAACTCCAGTTGAGACTTTAGAGAAGGACACTTAGGAAGGACAGACAGATACAGAGTCAGGGCAGGGTCAAACATGCGTGAATGCGGGCGAGTGACCATTGCCTGCTGAGGTGAAAGCCACCAACTTCGTCAGTCAGAGTTCACCAAAGTTGAGCTCCACGTGATGCAAAAATGCAAATTCACTTGTGTGACCGTGCTGTAAAGGTCGTGAACAGTTATGTCGAACAAAATGCAGATCAAGTCCAAATACCGAAGACAATAAGGAAGCCATTTAAAAAAAATCTCAGTTGGTCTTTCCAAATACAAAGTTATTCCAAGACCACTCCAATGCGATGCGTTTGGGCAACCTCCTCCACATACCTGAGTGTCAGTAAATCCCAGTCACATCGTCCAGGACAGGCAAATGTATGTATTAAAAAAAAACTGACATCCAGAGCAGCGCTTTATTCTTTTATTGCATCCCCTTCACATCCTGTTTGTGGGGAGATGGCCAGTGCCTCCAGAATGATTTGAATTCCAAAATGGATGTTCAGATGGACATATTCAGGGGCAACTGGTCCAGTTCAACAGGTGAGAAGAGGTCAGTGATGCCCTCATCCTCAGCCAGGCTCAGGAGGTACTCCTCCCCATCAAGCGAGAAGGCCAGAGGTGAATTGAGGGTGACAAAGCTCTGTTGATCTTCAGAGGTGGGTTGGAGGGAGCTGGGCATGGGGGAGACAGTGGTGACGGTAGCTGGTGACGAGTGCCGTTTTGGCTCGGACAGTGGGTTGGAGATACTATTGATTCCGGAAGTATGGCTAGCATTGCCTGGAAAGATATGGGGTATGTGCATGAGGACACATGGGAGAAGTGGAAAAGATGAGCGATCAAAGTTTAAAAAGCAAAATGGAGCCAACGATCGAAAAGAAGGGCTAGAACTAAGAACAGTATCTTTTAAAGAAAACTCACCTTTGGAAGACGCCTGAGTGAAGGACGAGTAAGGCGAGAGGAAGGTGGAACTGTTCCCATTTGTGTGGCTGCCATTGGCCACACAGCCGTCTGTGGTTTCCATAGGGATAGGATCGTCGGAGCAGAGGAACACCTCAATGGGCCCCTGCGTGCTGCAGAGGTGGACCTGAAAGCTCTGAGTACCCAATAAGAAGAATGCTTTTTTAAAACCGTCTCTGAATAAGAGTAGACACAAAACAGGGATGTAGAAAGAAAACTGCCTAATTGCACTGTACTGTCACTGGAGTTTCAAGTCAAAATATTGAGTTTCATTTAATAAAAAAGAAGCAATTATGTTAAAAATGTACCTCTTCTGGGTGTGGCACTTCCAGTTTTGTCTCTGCAGGGGCTTTGATCACAATCACAGTCTGTTCTTTGAAGCTGGGAATCTTTTGGACATCTTCATAAGTCAAATAGGCGAATGTGATCCTCAAGGTTAAGGAATATACTCAGCATAGATTGGTGTTTCTGTACAGCCGAGAATTCAACCGTGTTTACATGGACCCTAATATTCCACAAATAATCAGATTAGTAGCCCAATCAGAATGAAAGTGCCCCATGTAAACATGTCATTTGTAAGAGACTGGCCCAATCGGAATGAATTTTCAACCAGATTGAGAGGGATGGTGTAAACCTTAGATAATCCGCTCACAAGGAAAAAATAGCACGTATTCTGATTGTTTCTCTCGAGTTATAGTTGTTCCCAGGATACAATGTGGATCTATCTTGAAAACTGGTCAGAAACACTTCTTTGTTTATTGGTGATTGGCAAACTGGAAGCACAAGAAGAGGAAGGACAAAAAGCACAACAACAACTTCTTCTTCTGCAGTTAGATGCTTCACAGCAGGTAGAACCATTTTGCACATGTCAAAAGTTATAATAAGGCTATGGGGCATGTAAACATGCATGTTTTACCTGATCACTTTAACGTCCATGTAAACAGTTAAGCTGGAATTTCTAATCAGAATGATTTCAATCAGATTGGCAAAATATTGTCCATGTAAATGTATCTAATGACTTATCACATCAGATGAGACACAGTCATTCAAGCAGTCCACGCCAAAACAAAAAAGCTGTCGGTATGGATTGGTCTTTAGACCCATCATCAATAATCATTTCCACATAATACTTGGGGTAAACCTATTTGAACATATTTAATATGGTAATGTGAAATTACGATCAAAGGATATCTTTGACTGTGTTGGTTCTCGCAGATCTGGTGGACCTGCTGCATACAGTTTTGGATCAACTCATCCAGCTTCTTCTCCTCCTCTATGAGAGCCTTCAGCTCTTCATACAGGTGTGTCTTCCCATGACCGCCCCTGTGCACACACATCCGAGCAGCAATACAGGATTAACAGCACAACAAACCTGAGATCAGACTTTACTGATCATGAGGAAATTAAGAATCAGACAAAAATTAGAGCTGAGAAAAACAATAATGCTAACGGCACATAGAAAAATAAAGGTAGATTTATAGGTCGTACAACCGGCTGTTAACTGCAAGTCTCAAAAATATATATAATGTATAGACCGATCTACATTTGTTAAGTTTACATGGTAAATATTTTCAACAAAACATTCTAACAAAGTTAAGCCACCATAATGTGCATATGTGTCGTACAATAAGTTCCTTTCTGTAACAGACCCCACTATCAGCTACATCTGCTTATACTTACAGCCACTCAATGTTGTTTTTAGACTTCTTTTTGATGAGTTGGATCCCTTCCAGGACATTGGTGACATCATAGACACGTCTCTTAGGGGCATTGAGCTCCTGGGCAACTACGTTTAGGTCCAACACGCCGTCAGTGGAGCGTTTCAGCAGCTCCGCAAACTTCCGTGTCAACAAACCGAGCGAGGTGTCATAGCGCGTCCTCTCGAACTGGGACTGCTGTGCTAAGGGATTGGGGGCGGGAGCTGGAAAAATGAGTGTGGATTGAGAAATGTTGGTGATGAGCCCTTCTTAGATTCCTTATTTATTATTATATACATAGTCAAGTGTCATATTGTAGTATACTAATTTTATCCCCCTGGGTGAGAGGGTGAAATGTACCACCTTACAGTGTGATAAAATCTAACATAATCAAAATGGTTTCAAAATTTAGAAATTTAGACACTCATTCGTCATGATAAATTCATTTTAAACTGGACATTGAAAATGACAGAGCAGAAAGAGTTTGGAGGACAGACTTTAGGAAAACTCATGAAAAATGAATAGCTGAGCCACAGTTCATAAGTCCATAAGGAGACCAATGTTTAGTCTGCAACATGCCCTTAAGTAGGCTTTTCCCACCAACATGGAACCGGCCCCCGTTCCAGCTCAAGCGCCAAATTTTGAACCATTCTGAGCATTTCTACAAAAAAAGAAAAAGAAAAAAACAACAATTTGATTCCTAGCTGGAACCAAAGAATAAGGGAAGCAATAACATTGGGCAAACAAAGTGGGTGTGTCATATTCTTCAGGTCGCTGTGCATTGTGTTGATGACACCCTTGATTACAATGGTGTCACTCAACACTGGTGGAAATGAAGGCTGGTTCACTAGGGAGCACCAAGGTTCTAAGAATCAATGAGGGACCAGTTCAAGAACCATAGATAATTTGGTGGGAAAGGGCCTAAAGAGAGTGATGTGACATGATAAACAGAACCAGGTGGTCCAGAAAAATAGAGCAGACTAAATGCAACATCAGAAAACTTACTACAGACTACAACCTAGGGCTGCACAATTATTTTTTATATTACTGAACTCGTAATATGCCCAAATGCAACATCCAAATTGCAGAGGCTGCAATTTTTTGATGCAGGAATAATGTGTGATAGACGAGCATTATAATGAAGTACTGTTGTGATGCGCTGATCCAACAAATATAAATAATCACAACAATTTTTTTTAACCACAACTCAAAAACAACCCTGAGAATGGTGCACATGTACTGTGCAAAGTGTGACAACTCACCAGGCCATTAAACTCAGTCACCACCACTTCTGAGAAAATATATAAATGTGGTTATTTGCCATTTGAGCAAAATGTGTGAACTGCTGCATCATGTTTTGGAGTGGAGTTTGAGACAAAATGTAGAAGTGCAGGGCAGCACCTACCACTTCTCTAGCCCAGTGCTGGAACACTGAAAAACTTTACAAGTCATAATAATAGTACAAAGTCTTACTCTTTCCTTCAGTGTGGGGCGGAGAGGCCATTGGATTCTTGGCTCTGGCGGCTCCACCACCATCCTGAAGCTCCTGGGGGTCAGCTGCTTCCAGCTCCAGCCTTATATTTGCCTGAGTGAGAGAAGGCAGCTCAGTAATTATCATGCACCTTTAACTTTAGTTTGCAATTAACTCATTTAATTATTTGGCTCACAGGGCAGCCATTTTGGCCAGCAATATAGTATGAACTTGTCATGAATCCATAGTATTCACTTGTGACTTAACCTGCAGGTAATGAGAGCCAAAATATATGTCTCTTCGTGAAATTATAAGTTCAATTTGTCATTTGAAGCTGGTTTTTCATCGTTATTAAGGACTGTCATGACCTGGGGGTTGGGACAGAAGCTAGCTCCCTCACCAGTGTGTTTAGCTAGTTGGAGCAACATCTCCCCATCCCCCTCACATGCTCACCCAAGGCCTGCACAGTAGTTCGCTTCTGGCAATAATGAAAACGGTAGAGTTTACAGTTACCCCCTTACCAATGTATTTCCACAAAAAGACGAGAGGTACAGAGCGCTGTCAGTGTATGCGGCAGTCAAAGAACAAAGTGTGCGAAAGTATGTTCCGACAAGGCGCGGTGTGATGCCTCAGCCAGAGGTAAAACAAATGTAAAGTTACCGGAAATGAATAAATGTTCCCAAAGAGTCACAAAGTCACCTTCAAAATAAATGCACTTACTTATACATGGCAAATAAACACTGTTTACCAGTGCTGGCGTTTTTAATTCATCTTATTTTGTGGAGCACATTACTTTTTATCAATGAAAAAATGTGTCTATTAGGCATTTTCCAAACAAAAAACAACTTCCATGCTTTAAGTTGCACTTCCATTACCAGTTGTAATTCACATATAAATCTATCGAGCCTTTTACTGTATGTCAAGACGACTTTTACAGGATGACTACAAATTATTAACTTTTAACCACATTAAACTTTGGTAAAGCAGTAGCTGCTTTTGTCCCGTTTCAGTTTGTTTGAATAACAATTTGCTTTTATTCTAAAGACAAATTAAGCACTTCCGTTAGGAACCCGAATAACCTTCGCCACCTTGACACAGCTAACTAAAGTCGCACTTCGACTCACCAATGGTGCTAATGTCACTGAGAAGATAGTCTCCTTACGCCACATGTGTGACCAGGTGGCTAATTTGACAAACCACACAAGTAGCTAGATAAATGTCACCAAGCATACAACAACAGCCTGAAAAAATTAAACAACTATGAGGAACATGCCCGAGGAGGCAGCTAAGCTAAATGATCAACTTGACCAGGCGTGTCGTAAAGCCAAAGAGGCTAACGTTGTATATTGTAATGTTAGCCACATTAGCTAACGCTAACTGTTAGAATCCTGATGAAGTGTTACGTTATATGTGAATAAAAAAACAGTGTCCCCGCTTATTAAAGACAGAAAATATACTTAAGTGTTCGATCCACTGACCGCCTGTACTATTAGCGTTCCGTGTCCTATTTAAGGTTGGGTTAGGTTCCCCACAAATTTGTCCTATAGTTCAATGAAATTAACGTACCTGAACTCGTTCGGGTTTAGGTTTCTGTCCCGGCTGTTGAGGGTCCAGCGGCGGGTGTGGCGTTGAGACAGCTCGGGGGACCAGAACCTTCCTCTCTCACGACCCGAATGAAGGTCAAGCCATTCTCGGTACACCGCCTACCAACGTAACGGTATCCTTTCTAGTCCTTGTATGATATATAACGGGCAGTATCCATCTCTGTATGATTAAATTATCTATATGAATTATGTCTTTGCATTTTATTTTAGGTGACAGAGTTAGGAGAATATTCTACACGCAAAACTCGAAATTTCCCGCGATAGTTTTAAACAAGATTAGCATGTCAACTGCTATTGGCCAAAAGTCTGCGTATGCAGCGCTATTTACGTCTGACGCGGCTGCGGCCGACCAATAACTACAGAGCTCTGGCATTGGAGTTGTTGTTTTTTTCTTAAAGGGACAGTTTACATCCTCTTACCCGTGGTGCTTTTCATCTATCTTTGGTCTTCTTTAGGGATACTCAACTTTCTTTGCCCGGGAACCACTTTTGCAAAATGACAAGAGGCCAACATTAAACACACAGCAGCTGGATCCTTTTCAATCATGCAATCAATCAGATGCTGGAATGATTCATAAATCAACTGCTCCTACCAGGAACAGAATGAACAGCATATTTAAGATCTTTCCGTGTGTGTAGGCTGATATGCAACATCCAATGCACGTAATAGGACATGTACTAATTGGTAGAAACAAGAAAAAAAAACTTCAGTGTTAATTTATTTTCATTGTGAATGAGAAAATTGTCACCCAGCACCCTATCACAGATTTTGTCCCCGGTATCAGTATAACTGATCTGGATTGTTTTTGTTTTTTTGAGATCACTGCCTTCTCTCAAATATAATAGAACTACATGACATTGGGCTTGTGGTGCTCAAAGAGCCAAAAATATACATTTATATACTTGACAGCAATGTCCCTTTCCAGAAATCATGACCTGGTTACTCAATATAATCCACACACCTAGTTGTGAGCAGTTTCATGTGGGAACTTCTTTCTTGCTACTGACCTACATCTTCCAACCTTATTAGCACACAGAAGGAAGCTTGCATCTATTCATGCATGGGAGGTCACAGCTCAGCTGGGGTACACTCCATTAATGTTTACATCCTGTGCTGTTACAAGCATTAGCCTCTTGTTTATAAGTGGATGCACGCTTCCTCCTGCCTAGTGACACAGTTTAAGTACAGTAGAAAGAAAATAGTCCCCAATTTTTTTAGGGGCTTTGAGCAGCAAATCCCAAGTGCCGTCTAATCCCATTATACTGGAGAGCAGACAGACATCTCCGCACTACAGGTAAGAGGAAAAATGCGTGTTTTTGATTTTGGGGGTGAACTCGGCCATCAATAAACAGCAAAGTAAGTTTTAATATTATTTTACATGCTACATTTCAGATTTCATGATTGGAATAAAATTATATAATGCATTTTACTGTATGTTTAAGTTTTCTTGAAATAAAAATAAGACAGCAAAGTACATTAAAACCACAACTATAATATAAACTTTATATTATTTAAACACGTGCGACATCAACATATCAAAAACAGGGAAAGTCGTTTGGTTTAAGGTCTTTCTGAGAAAGATAATCTATAAGCATGTATATCATCACACATCAGTTTCAGAGAATGTGTACTATACAATAAGTGAACCCTAATTCATCGTATTGGACACAGCAGAGAAAATGTGTACAACTTAACACAAAAAACTAACAGTTTTAATTAGAAATGTCTTACAGATCTGGCATTACAAATCACATGTTCCTCAAACTGTTGTTAACTGGTAAATCTATGAAAAAAGACGTTTCAGTTGATGTATTCCACAGCTTATAATGAATAAATCATACTTAGGAATAAAAAATATTTTAACATATTTCTTTTGATGTTTTATACAAAAATCTCTAGGTTTGCTGAACTGTACCAGCCATATGGATAAAAAGCAGTTTTAACTTTGCAACACATCGTTACTGAGATCACCACTGGTATTGAGCATCCAGCAGAATAAATGATGACCTTTACACTTCACTAGTGTGCAAGATGACAAGAATCGCCCAAATATGGCCAGTAAGACACTTATCCAAAGCTATGTATAACAACCAAAAAAATAGTCTCAGTCATCGTCATCAAACTTGATCTTCTTTCCCTGGAAGGCCAGAATTTGTCCTTGCTGCTCCTTCCTTTTCTTACTGGCCTCCCAGGATGGATGCAGTGCCTGCTGTGGTGCCTGATGGGAGAAGACACCTCCACCCCTGCGATCAACACCTCTTCCTCGCCCCCTCCCTCTGCCGTCAGCGGGGAAGCCCTTCTCTGGCAAATCTGACTTGCCGTACTTGGACCCTGAATTTGTTTCTGTTCCTTTCTCCTGCCTTTGGAACTTGGATTGTTTACTAAAATCTCTATTTAGACCGCCACCACCTCTTCCCCTCCCCCTAAACTTATCCCCACCTCTACCTCTGCCCGCACCTCTGCCTGCCCGCACCTCTGCCTCCGCCAGGCTTAGAGGCAGAGAGGGTAGAGCAAAAAACAGACTGGAGAGAAGTCGTTTTAGACTTGAGCCTGGACTCAAGCTCATCAAGTTTACTCTGGACTTCATCTGTTGGGTCTGTTTTCACTGCAGGCACCTTCTCGACTTTGTCCCCTCCAACACTCTTCTGCTTCTTCTTCTTGAATTTGCTCACTTTCCCAATAAAGAAGCCATTATCATCATCGCTGTCCTCAGACTGGGAGGACTGCTTGTGGAATCGTTCCTCTGTGCTGTCATCAAAGTACTCTTTCTCTTCACCGTCTGATAAATCCAAATCACTCTCTTCCTCGTCTTTCTGAAGCACTTCAGGTACAGACTTAAGATCTGGTTTCTTTTCTACATCTTTACTTTGAGGTTTATTTTTTACAATTTCCTTTGCTCCACTACTTTTTACTGGTGTTGATCGTACATTCGTAGGCAATTCTTTCCTTTGAACATCAGCATTATCAGCTGAATGCGGTGCTTTCCCCATTTTCTTTTCAGGTTCAGCAACAGTTTCACCTGTAGTGTCTTTAAGGATACCGTCTTCTTCCTCATTTTGCTCCACTGTAATGTCCTCCTCTTCTTTCTCACTCTTTCTTTCTACCTTTTTGTCTGGTGACTGTGGAGTCACCTTTCCGGCTTTATTCTGCACTTTTTCCTTTCCTCCCTGCTTTGCATCCTTCATCCGCTCCTCTTTGAAGGCTTTCACAGCAGCTTTGATGGCCTCGATCTTCTTGTTGAACTGAGGGTGGGTGGCGATGCGCGCAATGGCCCGGTCAGAAATGGTTGATTTGGGGTTTTTGCACTCCTGTTCAAAGTTGAGATTCTTCTGCAAGGCTGTCTTGGTCACCTAGCAACACGGAAAACAGTTTGTCCAATTAGACACTGCACCGAATGTCTCATCACTTTTGATATTCTGTATTCTACAACCTGAGTCCAAAAATGTTGGGGAATTGTGTGAAACAGAATGCAATGATTTGCATTTTCCACCTATATTCAATAAAATACAGTACAAAGATATTTAATGTTCAAACTGATCATCTTTTTTGTTTTTTGTAAATATACACTCATTCTGAACAAGTTGGAAAGACTGGGAAAGTTGTGTAATGCTTAAAAAAAAACAGTTGGGAACATTCCACAGGTAAGCAGGTTAATTGGTAACATCTGATAGGATCATGATTGGGTATGAAAGGGGCATCCTCAAAAGCCTCAGTCATTTTCAAGCAAGGATGGGGCAACGGTCACCACTTTGTGAAAAACTGCAAGGGCCCACACTTAAAGAACATTTCTCAACTGAGAGTTGCAAGGAATTTAGGGATTTCACCATCTACCATCCATCACGTCTTTAAAAGATTCAGAGAATCCGGAGAAATCTCTGCACGTAAGAGGTAAGGCCAAAAACTAGCATCAGTGATGGTATGAGGGTGTGTTAGTACCCATGTCATGGGTAACTTGATCATTTGTCAAGGCCCCATTAATGCAGAAAGTTAGATCAGAGCAGCACATGACGCCATCCAGATGTCTTTTTCAGGGACGTCCCTGCTTATTTCAGCAAGACAATACCAAGACACGTTCTACATGCGTTACGGCAGCGTGGCTTCATAGTAGAATTCAGGTACTAGGCTGGCCTGCCTGCAGTCCAGATTTGTCTGAAAATGTGTGGTGCAAAATACGACAACAGAAACCCCCGACTGCTGAGCATTTTAAGTCGAATGTAAAGCGAAATAGCAAAGAATTTCAATTTCAAAACATCATTTAGTGTCCTCAGTTCCCAAACACTGAGCATTGTTAAAAGAAAAAAGTGACATAACACAGCGGTATACATGCCTTCATCCCAACTTTTTTGGAAAGTGTTGCAGGCAACAATTCAGAATGAGTGTATATTTAAAAAAAATAATAATGTTTTATCAGTTTGAATATCAAATATCTTGTCTTTGTATTGTATTCAATTGAATATATGTCAAAAAAGGAGTTGCAAATCATTACATTCTGTTTTTATTTACATTTTACACAGGGTTATATAGATAGAATATAGAAATATATACTTAGTAATAAACTTGAATTGAGATAAAATATCAGACATACTTAAAATGTCTCCTGTAAAATAAAACCAATCTGCATCATGTTCTGTAAAATAAATAAATAAATAAAAGTTTACATACTGGTCCTAATAGGCGCAACATATACACTAATACTGGCCAATATCGGGCCAATAATATCAGCTAAGTGACATATCTGTCTTGCTCTAATAATGTATTCCAAAAATGATGAACAAACAAGTTACAAAACCTACCAGGTCTGGTGAGAGGGCCTTAATAGCGTGGATCTCCTCCAGCAATCTGGCAGCTCTCCTCTGATTCCTCTCAACTTCCGCCTCTTTCCCCTTCTTCTTCTTCAGGGCGCCAATCTGTCGTGTCAGCTTCCTGATGATCAAAGCCCTCGCCCTCTTCATCTCCTTCCTCATCTTCACCACCTCATTGTTGAGGTTCAGGCCTTCAGAAGGCTTTTTCTCTTTGGGTTTAACAGGTGATGGAATACTTTCCTCAGTTTTATCTTCGGGCTGTGGCACTGCTCCTTCTTCCTCCTCTTCTTCTTCTTCCATGTCATTTCCACTTTCTTGGTTTTCATCATCTCCATCTTCCTCTTCTTCCTCATCTCCAACTTCACCTTCTCCTTCTTCTGCTTCTTCTTCCTCCACCTCTTTCTCCTCTTTCTCTTTTTGCTCAGCAGATGGCTCCATTTTCTCAACCTCGTCCTGGTATTGTATCATCTGTTGAAACATAAACCCACCTTTCATCAAAAACTGCCCAAACTTATTAAAATAAAATAAGATAAAGATAAGAAATTCAGTTGCTACAGCAGCTCCGGACTCAAATGTAGAGGAAAATAATGATTGAGAGTTTAAAAAATATTAAAATATATATATAAAGGCTATATGCACTATATACATATTTCATCTATACAGATATGACCATGGTGGATAATGCACAGTTGTTGTTTTTCCAACTGGCAACAACCCCAACATTCATTTATACAAATGAATTTGAAATTAATTAAGTATTATAAAGAAAAAATGGAAAGGAAAGAAAAAGAAACGACAATTTATTGTATTTTCATAATTATAAGGAGACCAGAACGCCAAAGTTAATTCAAAACTTGTGTATTTTTTGTCGTTCATTGCTTTTTTAAAATCATTGTAAACGTGGGTCCTGCTGCATTTATTTACCCACACCTCCTGTCACAACACATTTGGCTTTAGAAAAATTATTATAATGTGAAGTCACAGCTAAAATGACGTGTGGCAGATTACATTTCTTTTGAGAGCCAAAATGGGGTTAAATGCCCGTGCTGGATTGCAAAACAAACGTGGAGCCAGCATGGATAAGTTTAACCATGTGTTTAAAGGCTTATTTAACGAACAAACGGCGTTAACATAACAAACGACAACTCATAAAGTAAAATAAGATCACTATAACCTGTTATTATCCCACTTACCGTTCCGTAGTTAGTATAAAATATTTAAAACTGAGAGTAATGTCTCGACTCTCAGGGAGCAGCCATGATTCCTACGCCTGCTTCGACAGCGGCGTCATGACGTCAAAACGTAAGCAAGGGGACGCAGCGTGTCGTGAAAAGGGGAGGGCCTTCCGCGGTCTGTTTTTATTTATTTCTTTGTTTCATGTGCATAAAACAACAACAATGGTGGATAATTGAAGAAGTGTGAATATTAGGATGAGCGAATGACATTTCCAGTTCCAGTTACCAGACCGATATCACAAGTGAATCAACAGGGGGAGGATGAAGCGGCGCAATGCGGACTGCAGCAAACTCCGACGGCCGTTAAAACGGAACCGAATCACCGAGGGTATATATAGCAGGTACAAAAAAGGGGCTGGAGGGACGTTATTGTATAACAATGGCGCCTCTCTGCATATGTCAAGACAGCGCTGCCAGCCTCTGCTACATTCATATTTGAGCACGCTTTGGTTTCTCGCTAAAGAAGGAGCTAAATGAACATGCCCGCGTATTGTTAAAATTAAAGGCCTAACGTTACTTGTGTGGCATCTCGTACATGATTTGTCTGTGACTGGGTAGTTAAATTCAAATTCTAGCTTAATTCAAATGAAATGTGGCTGTGAGACTCTGTGGGCATGAAGTATGAATTGTAACACATTCCGCTCAATGGAAATCTTTGCAGCTAAAACACAGATAGCCTGAACTTGAGTGAGAATATAAAGCTCGAGCTTTGAGATGACAGCAGCAATGTCAGGAGCGCTCGTTTTGAAGTCTGGGGTGACGCTGACGGCGGGGGTCTCACCTGTGCTTTGTCTGCCAGAGGTCTGAATGAAACAATGACCACCAAAGTAATCAGGTCTAACTGTAGCATGTAAAGCGCACGTATTATTTAAGGAGATGTATTATCAAAATAGCATGCTTTTTTCCTATGGAATGATTGATGGCAAGCCAGAAAAAGAAAACCAGCTGTGCTCGAAGTAACATGTCCAGACATGACACTGTATACATACTCTCTCCTTTATGTCGGTCTCGACCCCTCTCCAAGGAGGCTACAGGTCCTAAAAAGTCCTAAATAGGAATGCATGATAAAATACAGGGGTTGATAAATTGGTCTATCACAGCTATATCAGTATTGATGTACATCAGGTGATAAATATTGGCTATTGTTAATATCTAATTTGACAGAATGTCAACATGTTTAAGTTTAATTCTTTGGTGCAAAATGCTCTGAAGGCTAAAGGAAAGTAAATGACCATTTAAAAAGTCAGAACTGATGACGAACTTTTGTTTAAAGGACAGTTCAGCTCAGAATTAAAAACACATATTTCTAAATGACACTCAGCTTGTGGTGCTCTTTCTAGTAGAAAAAAAGTAGTTCCAGTTGGTTCCACTGCAGGAAGAAAGTAGTTTCTGAAACTGTTCACAATATTATCTTGATTAACTGGCTCGCGATTGTCCATTATATTGTTCCATTATAGCACAGCAAAACAATCTATATGGATAAATAGATCTACAAGCCAGAGGAATGTATTTTGTATGTTTTTTATTTTTATTTTGGGGTGAATTGTCCCTTTAAAATGCAAAAGTTCCTCTTATCAGTATCGGCCACGAGAAGCAGATAATTATCAGTTATCGGTATTTATAGTCTGAATAACTCCAAATCATGCATCCCTAGTTTCAAAATGTATTGAATTTCCATTTACTAAAAAAAAAAAATCCAAAAAGTATAAAAACACTTGAATTCTGTTTGAGAAAGTCTTAAATGTGAATTTACTGAATTCTGTAAGCATCCACTCCGAGGCCAGAATGCCTGTACATTTAATCCATGGTGATATCAAGAAACGACAAGCTGTAAAAGTGGGCCAGTCATCAGTCCAATCTGTAAGAGGAAATTGACTAGATTCATCATGACAACAAACTTGTCTGTCAGCTAAATCAGACAGGGTGGCATTTACCTATTATTTATTTAAAATTCATAAACATATTTGGATAAATCTTACTGTCATTTTGCCTTACTTGTCATTTTGAACTGATAATATATATATTATATGTATTACTCAGAAGAGAATGCCTTTATATATAAGTTTGATGTTCAGTTTTATTGCAAAATTGGTCTTAAATTTAATGAAACAGTGGTCTTAAAAAGTCTTAGATTTAACTTGCTTATGCACTTGTTTGAATGTCTGTCAACCATTATCTGTTTCAGTTTCTTTGATAATGGAAACATGTTATTACACATTGTTGCAAATATCTAGAATTGTATTCATGTTTACAGTTGCACAGTTGTTGAATCAACATTAATTTACCTTTAAATCTAGTGGGAAGTAAGTTTGTCAGAAGTATTGCTACTTAAATAGATTACTTTTTCCAGTACCACATGTTTAAAAAGAATACAGTACCAACATAGAATTAGAAGTACCAAAGCTCTAAAAGAATACCTGAATGCTCCTTCAAGACCTAAGTTCAGTTCAGTTTTTATTGTTCTGCCTGAAATTTTGCTTGCAGCAAAACCAGACAGTGTTCAGTGACTTTTTTGTACCAGTACAATGTGCAGGATGTTGATTTGAAAAAATGGGGGCAAAGGATCTGTTTTGGTTATGTCCTAGGACTTTTTACCTTTTTGTTGTAGTCTCAAAAGATGTATTGAGTATCTTTTTTTATACTAGTATTTTAAGTTTATGGTATTTTGACAATCCTAGTAGGAACTTGAGGTAACACTGTTTGCAGTCACACATGGGATGTCGTCCTTATAAACACTAGACTATTGTGTAAACCTCATGTCAGAAGACTTGTCCTGATACCATCTAAATCCATGGAAAACCTTGTTTAGCATCCCCTCTTTATCCCTTTTTTTCTGTTTCTCCTTTTAACATTTTTCTCCATCTTTGTTCCTTTATCTCGTCCTTTCCCGCAGTACGTTCCTGTACCTGAAGTTCCTGGTGGTGTGGGTGTTAGTTCTGCTGGCCGACTTTGTGCTGGAGTTCAGGTTCGAGTACCTGTGGCCCTTCTGGCTTTTCATCCGAAGTGTCTACGACTCCTTCAGATATCAGGGACTGGTAAGAGCCTGTTTGTGTGACCCTGACCACCTCCCCACTTCCACCTGACATTAACTTGTATGTTATTATCCAAGCTGGAGGTGGTGTGGAGCACATTTTGATAGATAAACAACAAAGAATAAGTGCAGTGCATCGCCAATCCACATGGAAATAACCAATATAATGTACATGGTTGCAGCAAAGGAACACTCAGATCAAATGGGATAAAGGTAGTATCTTGTCTAACATGGTGGATGGGGAACCTGCAAGACAAGGTTTGCATGTAAATGTATAAGAGTAACGGGGCTATGCATGTATGCACATGCCTCTGTGTTAATGCATATGTGTATGTACACGTTTTCCACACAGAAACTGCTGTGTTTCTACACAGTTGTGGCATATTTCAATTGTCTGTCTTCTTTCTCCTCCACCTAGGCGTTCTCTGTCTTCTTTGTATGTGTGGCGTTCACGTCAGACATCATCTGCCTCCTCTTCATCCCCGTCCAATGGCTGTTTTTCGCTGCCAGCACCTACGTATGGGTCCAGTATGTCTGGCACACAGGTTAGTCCAAGTTTTCTGCAGACTTTTTTTTTTTTTTTTTAATCTCTGCCAGCCAAACAGCCACTCTCACCTCAAAGAC